>PVJI01001980.1:0-158674 GCA_004026765.1 Micronycteris hirsuta | reverse complement strand
TGTAAGATTCTTTCCTTATTCTTGACCTTGGGTAATGTTATTATGATGTGCCTTGGTGTGTTCCTCTTTGGGTCCCGCTTCTTTGGGGTTCTCTGAGCTTCTTGGATTTCCAGGAAGCCTATTTCCTTTGCCAGATTTGGGAAGTTCTCCTTCATTATCTGTTCAAAAATACGTTCAATTTCTTGGTCTTCCTCTTGTCCTTCTGGAAGCCCTATGATCCGGATGTTGGGTCATTTACAAATGTCTCTGAGGTTCCTGAGTCCCTCCTCATTTTTTTGAATTCTTGTTTCTTTCTTCTGGTCCACCCCATTGGTTTGAGTCCCAGCTTCCTTTTTTCCCCTATTGGTTCCCTGTAAATCTTCCTCCATTATCTTTATCGTATTGTTCATGTGTTCAACTATTTCTTCCAGTTTTGTGAGCATCCTGATTACCAGTGTTTTAAACTGGGCATCTGTTAATTTGGCTATCTCTTCGTCCGTTAGTTGTAATTTAGTTTTGGCCATTTTCATTCTTTTTTATCTCGACGCACCTGTCGGAGTCTTAGGTGTTTGTTGGTGCCTGGCAACCTGGGTCGCTTTTTTGTGACGTTTCCTCTGGGGGCGGGGCCTGGGAGGGAGCAATGGCGTCTGCCATTCACCGCCACTCCCTATCACCCTCTGCTCCCCAGTTCCCCACTGCCTTTTCCGCCAGTCTCGGCCCTGCTGGTTCCCACTGGCCTCTCCAGTTATGCCGCCGGCCTGCGAGGTTCACCCTTTGCTCAGGGTAGTGTTTTGTTTAGGCGCTCCGAGGGTGAGTTCCTCCGGGCAAACTGCCTCTCACTCCGCTCCTCCGCTCGGTTCTGCCCCACTTACCGGCCTGGATGTATGTCCTCCCCAACTTCCTGGGCGTCAGACTTCCCTTCAGTTCGATTCTGTCCGTTCTGGTTGTTTATTTTTTGCTATTGAGTTCGTTGTTTAAACTCGCTGGTTGTGAGCGGCGGCACAGTGTGTCCACCTACGCTGCCATCTTGGCGGAAGTCCCCCGAATTTTATTCCTTTTTATAGCTAAGTAATATCATATTATATGTCTATACCACATTTTGTTTATCAGCTCATCTGTTGGTAGGACGTTGGGTTATTTCTACCTCTTTGGCTATTGTGAATAATGCCACTATGAACATCGGTGTTTAAGTATCTATTTCAGTCCCTGTTTCAGTTTTTTAATCCAAATGCCTCTTTATAAGTTAAATAATGCTACCTGTTTGTTTTACAATATGAATTTAAGCCTTCACTTGTTTAACTTCAGGCATGATTATGTTCTTGGTGGTGTTGGAAATTTACACAATTTCAGATATCATTAATTTGCTTCAGTGTTTCTCCTATGTGTTCACCCTCCACCTTTGGGATGGACCTTGGTTAGTAGGTGCAGAGAGTAATAGTGGGTTTTTGAGAACTCAGTACTTTTTCCATCTTTTGCTGCTAATAGTCTTTTTTCATAATAACCTGTTCAATGGCAGAGCCCAAATGTCAAAATTGCTCAGGTATTAGCTGTAATTGTTTTTTCATTTCTCTCTCAGCATCATCAGAGAGATCTGGGAGCTGAGAATAAAAACTGTGAAGTACTTTATTCATCCTGTTCATGATATATTCTTGTTTTTGCTTGACCTCCTCATATTTGTCAGCTAAGTGCTCAGCCATTTCCCATAGACTTTTCCTCTCCTCTCGAGATCTTCTAGTTGTTTCTTTTTTTGGTCACATAATAATGTGAGCTTCCGCTGAGTCACTTTCTTTGCCAAGTCCTGTTTAAGAATGTACTGTTCTCTGAACACCTGGATGGCTCTGCTGATGAAATGAAGACATTCTTCGGGAGCCGTATCTTTTTCAGATGATTTAAAAAATGCTAGATTTTCAACACTATATTGCAAAGTGCTTCTAATGTGTTTTTCAAAGGAATTGCGGTTTTAGCCAGAATTCAGAGGGGATACCCTACCAATTCAACATTTTCTTGGGTACGAAGCAGGGGAGGAAATGCTAAATGTACTGTGCTTAATAAAGGCCTTATGAGGCATCTGCAGGTACTGGTGGTGCCGGTCATTGTGGGCCCAGAACCTTTGAATTGGAGCTGGCTGCCTGCATGGAAGTGCTTCGTACAAGAGACATGTTCTACAGAGCATTTCTGTTCAGTAGCAAGTTCCCAGACTATCCTTATCTTCTTTATCTGATCCAAGACATTTCAGAAGTTTATAAATCCAAGTTAGCCCAACACTATGTACACCAGCTTCCTGAGTCCAATTATATCTTGAGGAACACTTGGGATTTCTGTGAAGACTGACTGGACAAGAAAAGTCAGGATCAAAGAGGGATCATCCTCTACAAATGCCAGTTTCAGGGCAACCTCCAACTCAACACACTCCATCACATGCAGAAAAGGAATGAAGTCGGCCCTGCAATCCCAGGACTTTTCTAATGATTGGTCATCTTCTTCTTCCCCTTGCAGCACAACACAGCAGTACAGCATTCCTGATTCAGCAGCAATCACGAAGAAGTTAGACACATAGGGTAAGCAGAGGAAACCACAAGCATTGTAACCATAGTTATCTCCAGCCGCAGGATGCATGGGCAATGGACCTAACAGTTTCCTGATATTCCCACGGCTGTGTAACGCACCAACGTACGTAAGAAAAGTCTCCCCATTCTCATATAAGATGTACAGTGGGTATGCCACTACTTAATCTTTGCCTTTTTATCCAAATATATTTCTTGGGACTGCTGCCAATAGCCCAAAGTCAAATGCAACTGCTGTCTCTCTTAGAGATGCAGAATATACCCTTCCTTTACTTGAGTATTAGACTTTCCTCTTCTGCTTCGGACAATATGATGACCTTAGTGGGTATCTGGGGCTCATGTAGAGAGTAACAGCACTCTGTGGGGACCCAACATTTCATTTGGATATCAGGCAGCATGCTAGAGTCAGAGAGGCAGAACTGGTGAAAATCTCAGTAATTGGGAGGGTACTATAGTTCATTGCTGATTTTCCACCTTCACATTCAGAATTCTTTTTTTTTCTTTTTGACAGAGAGAGAAACATTGATTTATTGTTCCACTTATTCATGCATTCATTGGTTGACTTTTTTAAGTATATTTTCTTGATTATGCTATTAGTTGTCCCAATATTTCTCCCTTTGCTTCCCTCTACCCGGTACCTCCTTCCCTCCAGCAATCCCCCTCTTAGTTCATGTTCATGAGTCATGCACATAAGTTCTTTGGCTTCTCAATTTGCTGTACTATTCTCTTTTTTTTTTATTGCTGTTCAATTACAGTTGTCCCCATTTTTTCCCCATTACTCTCCCTGCCCTACCCACCCCCACCTCCCATCTTTAATCCTCCCTCTCCCCCATTGTCTATGTCCATGAGTCCTTTATATATGTTCCTCCATTTCCTATACTATTCTCAACATCCCCCTGTCTATTTTGTACTTACAAATTATGCTTCTTAATCCTTGTACATTTTGCCCCATTCTACTCCTTCCCCCTCATGCTGATAACCCTCCAAATGATCTCCATATCTATGATTCTGTTCCTGTTCTAGTTGTTTGTTTGCTTAGTTTCTTTTTGTTTTTTTAGATTCAGTTGTTAATAGTTGTGAGTTTGTTGTCACTTTACTATTCAGAGTTTTGATCTTCTTCTTTTTCTTAAAGAAGTCCCTTTAACAATTCATATAATAAGGGCTTGATGGTGATTAACTCCTTTAGCTTTACCTTTTCTGGGAAGCACTTTATCTGTCCTTCCATTCTAAATGATAGCTTTGCTGGATAGAGTAATCTTGGATGTTAAGTCCTTGCTTTTCATCAAATTGAATACTTCTTGCCAGCCCCTTCTTGCCTGCAAAGTTTCTGTTGAGGAATCAGCTGATAGTCTTATGGGAACTCTTTTATAGGTAACTCTCTGCTTTTCTCTTGCTGCTTTTAAGATTCTCTCCTTATGTTTAACATTTGGCAGTTTAATTATGATGTGCCTTGGTGTTGTCCTGTTTGGGTCCAACTTGTTTGGGTCTCTCTGTGCTTCATTGACTTGTATGTCCATTTCCTTGGCCAAATTAAGGTTTTCTTTCATTATGTTTTCAGAAAAGTTTTCAGTTTCTTGCTCTTCCTCTTCTCCTTCTGGCATCCCTATGATTTGGATGTTGACATTTTTGGAGATTTCCCAGAGTCTTCTTATTCTCTCCTCATTTTTTTTTAGTTCTTGTTTCTTCATTTTGTTCTGGTTGACTGTTTATTTCTTCCTTATGTTCCAAATCATTGATCTGAACCCCAGCTTCCTTCCCTTACCTGTTGGTTCCCTGTGGATTTTTCTTTATTTCTCTTAGTGTAGCCTTCACTTCCTCCCTTATGCTTTTGTCGTAGTCAATGATTTCTATGAGCATCCTTATCACCAGTGTTTCAAACTCTGCATCTAATAGGTTGGCTATCTCTGTTTTGTTTAGTTCCTTTTTTAGGATTTGTTCTGTTTTTCCTTTGAGCCATAATTCTTTATCTCCTCAATTTGGCAGCCTCACCATGTTTGTTTCTGTGTATTAGGAACAGCTGCTTTACTCCTTATCTTGGTATACCTGTTACATTGTATGGGGTGGAACCTTAGGTAATTGCCAGGGCAGGGCAACCTGCTTCACCGCTTTGTGGCTCTATATGTGGGGGAGGGGTCAGAGAGGGGACAATGCCACTGCCTAGTTGCTGGAGGCTTGCTTGGCACTTGCCCCATTTCCAGTCACTTCACCCACTTCCCGTATGTGACTGGCACCCCTCTAGCTGTTGCCCTGGTTATGGTTCCCAGAGTGGGTGGGTTCCCATACATTCTAGGACCACGAGAGTCCTTTAAATGGACTCTCCTGAGAGACCAGCATTTTCTTCTGCTGCCCTCATCCCCACTGGTTTTTACACCAGAAGTTATGAGGCTTTATTTTTCCAGTGCTGGAAATCTGGGCTGCATGGCCTGGTGTAGTCTGGGGCTGGGATTGCTTGCTCCCCAGGAATCCCTCCCAATTTTTATCCATCACACAAGCATGTGGGACTGCCTGTCCTGATGGCCACTGCCACCACCACACCACTGCCACACCTCACCCTCTCTGTCCGAGCTCCCTCTCTCTGCCCCTCCTACCTGTCTGGATGAATATAGCTTCTTTAAATCTTTGTATGTTGGACTTCCATACAGTTCAATTTTATGGAAGTTCTGGGTGTTATTTGTTTTGGAATTAGTAGTGATCCTTCTTATGGTTGTGCAAGGAGGAAAAGTGTGCCTATATACACCTCCATCTTGACCAGAAGTCCCCAAATTCATAATTCTTTCACCAACTTTTAAGTAATTCTAATCACATACAAGGGTCTTCCCAGAAAATATCCAGCCATGTACTATGACAAATAGAGACATTTATTGAAGAAGATACACGATAGAAGAAACATTGTACACAGGACAATGATGTCTCAATCCCCTTCAAATAAGGTACCTTGGGACCTCACACAATTCTCCCAATCACTATCAGCTGCCCTGTCATATTCTCCTGAATCTCATTGACAGTCTGAAATCTCTTCCCTTTCAAAGGTGATTTTAGTTTTGAGAAAAGCCAGAAGTTGCAGGACACTAAATCTGGGCTGTACAGAGGATTAGTGACCTGGGTGATTTGATGTTTCACCAAAAAACTCTGCACAGAGGTGTGATGCATGAGTGGGTGCATGGTAGTGATGAAGTTGCCAATCACCTGTTGTCCATAGCTGTGACCTTCTGCATCAGCCACATAGTTTCCATGGAGGAATGTTCAAGCTTAACACAAAATCTGATGCAGATTTGTTGCTCTACTTGCTCAATCACTTTGAATATAATGGCCACACAGTACACATGCTCACTCAATGGCATCTACCGTGCCCCCCTCCCACCCTGGCCTAGTACAGTGAAGTCATCATTGTTCACACATGTGCATTCCAGTCCACTCTCCTTGGCTGCCAGGTTATATCGATGTTGCACAAACCATTCTCATTATATTAACAGTGCCTGGACATTTTCCAGACAGACCTGGCTAAGTCTTTTTTTTTTTTTTTAATTTTTTTTTTATTTTTTATTTTAGAGAGAGGGGAAGGGAGGGAGACAGAGAGAGAGAGAGAAACAGCAATGTATGGTTGCCTCTCACATGGTCCTCACTGGGGACCCAGCCCGCAACCCAGGCATGTGCCCTGACGGGGAATCGAACCGGGACCCTCTGGTTCCCAGCCCGCACTCAATCCACTGAGCTACACCAGCCAGGGCCTGGCTAAGTCTTTTTATTTCTATCAGTGCTACGTGATGTTTTGTTGGACTTAAAGACTTGATAGATTTCAAACAGTAGAATTATGCAAAGCGATCTCTGGTTCTAAGAGAGGGAGGCCTCCTTACCAGCACCACTGAGACCCAGAAGACAAACCACTAAGAAAGAGATATCTTCTCCATCCCACAGAAAGAGTTCTCCACTGAGGTCTAAGACCAAGTTCTTGTCAGCAACTGTGGTGGCAATGGTGATGACCAAAGCAATGATAAGAAGCTGGTTTCTCAGCCTCTGGTGGGCTCTGGATTTTCAGTCCCTCCCAGAGCTACAAGAATGTGACATGGTTCCATGTTTTCAATTCCTTTAGGAGAAATTTCTGGGTCATATGATAATCCTATGTTTAACTTTGTGAGGAAACACTAACCTATTTTCCACAACAGCTGTACCATTCTACATTTTCATCAGCAGTGCACAAGAGATCTAATTTCTCCACATCTTTGCCAATTCTTGTTATTTTCTGGCAGTTTTGTTTGTTTGTTTTCCTTTTTTATTTTTCTTTCTAGTAGCCATCCAAAGGTTTGTAAAGCAATATTTCATTGTGGTTTTGATTTCCCTAATGACTAATAATGTTGTGCATCTTTTCATGTGCTTATTGGCTATATGTTTATCTTCTCTGAAGAAATATTTAAGATTTTTCCCATTTAAAAAAAAACAACAAAGCCCGGCTGGTGTAGCTCAGTGGATTGAGCATGGACTGGGAACCAGAGGGTCCCGGTTCGATTCCCAGTCGGGGCACATGCCTGGGTTGCGGGCCAGGTCCCCAGTGAGGGCCATGTGAGAGGCAACCATACATTGCTGTTTCTCCCTCCCTTCTCCTCTCTCTGAAAATAAATAAATAAAATCTTTAAAAAAAATGAAAAAAAAAAACAAACCAAGAATTTATTATTTCTCAAAATTCTCAAGGTAGAGTGGGAATAATTCTGTTGGTTGGGGTTACTCATTTGGTACCTGAGCTGGGCTGGAAGAGCCAAGAAGGCCTCAATCATATTCTTTGCCCATTTTTAAATTAGGTTGTGTTGGTTTTTGTTTTTGAGTTAGATCAATTTTTAATGTATTCTGGATATTAATCCTTAATCAAATATGTGATTTGCAAATATCTTTTCCCAGCCTATGGATTGTTTTTGCACTCTCTGAATACTGACTTTTTTTTTTAAACATTTTATTTATTTATTTTTAGACAGAAGGGAGGGGGAAAGAGAGGGAGAGAAACAGCAATGTGTGGTTGCCTCTCACATGGCCCCCACTGGGGCCCCAGCCTGCAACCCAGGCATGTGCCCTGACTGGGAATCGAACTGGGACCGCTTGGTTCCCAGCCCGCGCTCAATCCACTGAGCTACACCAGCCAGGCTGAATACTGACTTTTGATGCACTAAATTTTTAAATTTTGTTGAAGCCCAATTTTTCTTTTTTTGTCTCTGCTTTTGATGTCATATCCAAAAATAATACCAAATCCAATGTCATAAAAATTTCTCCTCTGTTTACTTCTAATTTTATAGTTTATCTCTTAAGTTTAGGTCTTTGTTCTGTTTTGAGGGTTTTTTTGTATATGGTATAAGGTTCAATTTCATTCTTTTGAATATGGATATCTAGTTTTTCCAGCACTATTTGTTGAAAAAATTGTCTTTTCCCCACTGAATGGTCTTGGCACCTTTGTCAAAAATCATTTGACCGTATATGCAAGAGTTTTCTGCCAGACTCTCTATTCTATTCCATGGGTCTATATGTCTGTCTATATGCCAGTTTCATGCTGCTTTGATTACTGCAGCTTTGTAGTAAATTTTAAAATCAGGAAGTATAAAACCTTCAACTTTGTTCTTCTGCAAGATTGTTTTTGACTATTCAGGGCCCTTTGAGATTCCATGTGAATTTTAGAATGGGTTTTTCTATTCTGTAGAAATAGTGCTGTTGGGATTTTGATTTGGACTGCATTCAATATGTAGAGCAATTTGGGTAGTTTTTATCTTAACAATATTAAGTCTTGCAACACATGAACACAGTATGTCTTTTCATTTATTTACATTTTGTATAATTTTTCTCAGCAGTCTTTTATAATTTTCAGTGTACAAGTCTTTAGCCTCCTTGGTGAAAAATTTATTCTTGCCCTGATCGGTGTGGCTCAGTTGGTTGGGCATTGCCCCACAAACTGAAAGGTCACCAGTTTGATTTCTGGTCAGGGCGCATGCCTGGGTTGCAAGTTCGGTCCCTGATCAGGGCATGTAGGATAGGCAACCAATGCATGTCTCTCTCTCACATCGACGTTTTGCTCCTTCTCTTTCTCCCTCCCTTCTCCTCTCTCTAAAAATAAATAAATAAAATATTTTCAAAAAAATTATTCTCAAGCACTTATTCTTTTTAATACCAAGGTGAGTGGAATTATTTTCTTAATTTCCTTCTCAGATTTTTGATTGCTAGCGTATAGAAATATAACTGACATTTGTGTGTTAGTTTGTATCCTGCAGCTACTAAGTTTATCAGCTCTAGCTGTGGTGTATATGCACACAAGTGTGTGAAATCCTTTGAATTTTCTACATAGAAGATTATGTTATCTGCGAACAGAAATAATGTTACTTTTTCCTTTCCAATTTGGATACCTTTTATTTCTCTCTAATGCTTAATCATGCTGGCTAGAAGTTCTAATATTATATTGAAGAAAAGTGGGTACCCTTGTTTTGTTCCTGATCTTAGGAGAAAAGCTTTCAGTCCTTCATAATTGAGTATGATATTAGCTGTGGGTTCTTCATTTATATGCCTGAGACATGACTATCCACCATGACCTGCCCAGTTAGGAATTTATTTTTTATTTTTTAAAGATTTTATTTATTTATTTTTAGACAGAAGGTAATAGAGGGAGAAAGAGATGAGGAGAAACATCAATGTGTGGTTGCATCTCACATGGCCCCACCGGGGACCTGGCCTGCAACCCAGGCATGTGCCTTGACTGGGAATTGAACCAGTGACCCCCTGGTTCACAGCCCGCACTCAATCCACTGAGTTACACCAGCCAGGGCCCAGTTAGGAATTTATGATCAGATCACCCTGTGAGGTTACTTCCCTAGAATCACTTTACTGCACCACAGGGTGCGCTTGTGTGCAGTTTCACCTGACTGTAGCAGCTCCCATTCAACTAGCTTCTTCCCACAGTTGTAGCAGGTCTGTAGCCACTAGAGTTCTGCACAAGCCCTTAGTCTGAAAGAGAGTGAAAGGAAGAGGTATTATGTGCAAAATGCCACTCAGGGGAATCAGATGGCCAGAGGCCAGGTCTCTCTCTGAGCTCTGGGCCAAGTGAATGGTGCTGTGACCAGAAAGAGGAAGCTCCCTGGTACGAATTAATGTGAGGTTACTCTCACTAAAATATTTTCTTAGTCTCCTTATGCACAAAGATCACAGACAATGAAAAAGTGTCATTAGACTTGTAATTAAGCCGAAAAGCAATTTCCTACAGGTTCCTTTGCCTCTTAAACTTAGTCTTTCTTCTCCTCATCCCCAGCTTTCCTCAGGCACTAGTCTATGTTTCCAGTAAAAAACTTGTTTGGCCACTTGTGCAGAAAGAGGAATTGATTTAATATTTGAACACTCAGCTGACTGGTTCTCCTTGGGAGCAGTAGCCAAGTGAGTATCTAAGAGAAGGAACAAGAGAAGAAACAAAATGGCACCAGGCCGGAATGCGGAGCTCCTCAATCATCCTGCAACACCCTGGACGTGCACACAGCTCATACCCTCTCACCTGATGAGTCACACCTCCCACACCCAGCAAGGTGTTGAAACATTGAGTGAGACCTGAATAAAATAGTGAGAACAAGTCAAGCAGGTAAAACATTCCTCCGCTGTCAATCTGATAAAATGCTGAACCCTGCTTCAAAATGGAAGGAAGACTGAGGAGGGTTTTCAGCAATACAAGGTGTTATAGAATCTCTCAGCAACGAACGATCTGCAATAAGGCTTGAAGACTCTAAGTCCCCCAGATATTTCCGTCTTTAAACACAAAAGTGCATGGAAGCTCTGAACATAGTTTTTGTTTGTTTTGTGCTAAGGGGGGCGGTATTTCTATAGAGCTCTCAACCTCGGATAGACAATAAAAGACAATTTGGAAGACCTGAGTTTCCTTTTCCAAATACAAGGTGTAGGTAAATCAACATTTACACTGTTCCTATTTCTACCTTTCCCCTACCTTTCACCTCATTCCTGTGAAATTGAGAAGAGGCTGTGATAACAGCATCCCAACCATTTAGAACTGGCTCAGAGACCAAAGGCCTAAAAGAGATGATAATATTAACAAGAAAGGCTGTGATTAAAAATACAAAACTCAAGACCCAATGTTCAAATATTCTCAGGTACCTTTAGATCAGAAACATTATTTCTCAAGGTAGAAAAGGGTGACTGAAAAACTTCATGGCCTTTCAAAGTATGCACTTACCTCCCAGAATGCTGTAGCCTAAGCTCTGGTCTTGATGAACACAGAGATTCCTCTGCCTCTTTATAAAAAGAAAATGTCCCAAATAAACTTGCACTAGGTCATTTCATCATCATCATCATGGTTATTGTCAATAAACACTTATGGGGCATCCACTTGGCCAGCACTGACCCGACCAGACCTATCTCAACTTTCCTGAACCATCATTGGATGGCGAACGTATCCAAGAGCATTGCTCCACCACTGTTCTGGAATTAAAACCTTTGAAATTTGTGTGTAGGTATGTGACATAAGCTTTCATTGTAAGTAGGCACAAAAATAGAGGCATATAATGAGCTCTCTGGGGAGGCAGATGTATGGTAGAGCAGAGCTCAGCAGGAGAAAAGTCAAGGCAGGTGTTGAAGAAACATTGTGTAGAAGATGGGGAAGTTGGTACAGAGGTTATTTGAAGTGTAGGCAATACCACTGAAGTGGGGGACGGAAAGGGAGTGCTATCGCCACAGACCTTTCTGGTTACAATTCCCATCCACATTAGCATGTGATTCTGAAAAAGCGCTTGCAATTTATCTAACACCATGCAAGCTTGGAAACCTTTAGTAGGCTGGAATGTAAGACACACGATCCCGGACAGATAGATCACAGCTCCGTGAGGACAGCATTACGTCTGATGGTGTCTGGGTCTCCAGCCCCGCGTCAGCGCCTGCCCCTGGTGGGCTCTCATTTCACGTTTCTTGAATCACATCCTTCCAGACCTCCCCATATATTACTTTCTTAACCTTTTGACATCTAAATCTAAGACTAGATGTCAGCTTTAAACCTTCATGTCTCTAAATGTAAGCACCCTGCCACTGTACGTAGAACTGGCCTTGATACAGAAAGAGTAGTAAGATACGTGTTGACCTCTGCTGTGCCCTGGTCTGAGCCTGGCTGACCCCAGATGAGGTTCTGGCTGTCTTATTTTCAAAACGTTCCCCCTTCCCTGAGGGCGCTCAGAAAAGTAACACACAGCACCAGGACTTAGGCCCGGAGCCCTGCCGCTGTCCACCCTTTGCAAACTTTTTCTCACTTTGTACCAACTCTTCTTGCTGGTCTCCTTCCTACATTTGGATACTCTTACCAGTTTACTCTCACTCAGATGATCTACTAAAAACTCTTTGCTCGAATTATTAAAATTGAAGTTACAATGGATTCGAGTGTTAGTTAAACTTAAAAATTTTTGCCACCCCATTCTTCTCGATGGTGGTCTAGGTGATGCAGAGAGAAGTGCCCTGGAGTTGCTGACAGCGGCATCAAGAAAATACTATGTTCTCCAGGAGGGTTTCTTCTCCGGCCGCCCCCCCCTCCAAAATTCATGAATTTGTATTTGCACCAGGGATAGAGCAGTGCACAAATCTGTTGGGAAGAATGATGTTCAGCAAAACTGTCTTTAGAGCAAATTAACAATTCCATTCAGTTCTCCTTACACCTCATTTTTCCATAGTGAGACAAAGCTTGGGCAAATTATAATAGCTGTGGAGTTTTGGTAATCACACAATGCTTCACACTAACTACATCGAATAATAATATGGTTTCCAAATTAGTCTGAGTACAGTATTTTATTCCCTGCAGAACCCAGGAGCATCAGTATGAACCCCAACTTTCAAGTAGGTGATAATTTGTCTGACTCTATTCTTTAAAAGCTCCTTGTAAAATGAATCAATAAACTAGTTAAGTATATAATACTCCAAAATAAAATTCAAGAGAAGCTCAAACCTGCTCAGAGGATTTTAATATACAGACAAGCAGGTTAACGTGATTTGCATCTTTTCCGAGCCAGCCCAGGAGCAGACTGGCAGGGGGTGTAGGACCCTTTGGCAGCGACGACGCTCAGCAAGAGGAGCCCTCCAGAAGTCTCCCACTATGACTATGCCCTGGTGCTGTACGTTTTCTTCATTTTGTCTTCAAGACTCCCACCCTGAGGAGAGCTCTCAAAGGGTTTTATGTAATGCACCCTGAAGAAACTGTTGTATTCATCATTGATCTCACCTCCAAAAAGCCCCATTTCTGGTCACTCAGTGGCAGGAGAGAAAATGCTCATCTCCTGCTGTCATTCCCGGAAGTAGTGCTGGAGCAAATCTAACCAACCAGGCATGACGTTGCCACACTGACGCGGGCACGCCCACAGGTGAAGAGGGTTGCACAGCAGGGTGGAGGAGGCGAAGCTCAGGTTTGCAGGAAAGCATAAACCCACAGAACTGCCATGCCTTCAGAAACTACCACATTGTAACTTAAGAGCTGGCAGCGATGTCAATGAACATTGTATCTTCTCTGTACTACACTGATCCGTTCACTCCCAAAACTAAAACTTGTAGGTTTTCTTCCCAAAGACTATATATGTATATATATATATCTGAAAAATTCAAAACAAGTTGCACTAAAAAGAAAACACTGGTTTGAAGAAAGTATTTTATTTTCATAATGTTATTATTGTGTTCATCCAATACCTTTGTATGAGGTAGACTGTTCAGTTAATTATTTTTATAATATTAAAATGCAATATATAAGAGGGGAATTGCAGTAAAAAAAGAAAACAGCAAAACTACAAGTTGTGGTACCAGTAGCTGGTGGTGATGGTAAATTTCAGCCCATTAGAGAAGTTTCTTTTGATTCCTTTCAGCCAAACTTTATCAAATATCCTTGTGTGCTGAACAAACACTATGCTAGATGCTTTGGGAATAAAGAAGGCAGTGTAATAAACGGCCTATGCCCTTGAGGCATTTTTAGTTGAATTGGAAAGAGCAGTGATATGTAGATATAGATATAAAAATCAGGGATTCTAGGACACAAGTAGTGTGATGGTCAGGAGCACAGACTTGGAGCCAGATGGCTCTAGTTTGAATCCTAGCGCTAGCACTCAAGGACAAGATTAGAGAAAGGCACTCACTTATGGCACAAAATTTAATGCAATATTTTTAAAAATCAAGTTAATGCAAGAACTCTGATGCACAGAATAGCAAAAGTTCAAATGAAGACAGGTTCCAATAATGCTGTGCCAGGTCATATTGGAGCCCAAGGCCAAAGGAAAAATGTGCATCCTTTTGTACACGATTCAGTGTATGTTTTATGGTTGATTTTTTCCCAGGACATTAATGTGGTTGATAACACATTGAAAATTATAATGTAGGTGTTTAAAACATTAAGTTTAAATACTTTATTTTACCCCAAACAGAATCTGTTATAATTTTATTTTCTTGGCTTTCATGGAAGCAAACTTATCACTTACTAGCTTTGTAATCCCAGGTGAGTTGCATGACCTCACTCTGTCTTGATTTCCTCTTCTGTAAAAAATGGTAGGGGAAACAGTGCTAAAATCTCACAGGGTGGTTGTGAAGATTAAATGAGTTACTGTGTGTTGAGCACTTACAATAGCACCCAGAACCTAGCAAATTCTCTTCAAAGTAAGCCATTGTTATTGTTATATCTATATTATGTAGACAATGAAAGTTTTAGAAGATCAGAAATGAGAAATCAGTTTTAGCAAGATGATTGAGATGATTTATCCGATACATTGTTACCTAGCTCTGTTCTTACCACTCTGTACGCTGGTCTACAATAGGTCAAGTCCCATACCAGGCACTTGATACATTGTAGAGAAGGTGGGACTTGAACTGATTGGCCTTGAATAAATAAATATTAAGAATAGAACTGGAGATGATGGAAGAGGGTATGCTGACTTTAAGTGTACTAAGTTTGAATTAATAGCAATACCCAATTGGAAATATTCATCAATCATATGGAAATGTGATTTAGCACACGAAGAGAGAGAGAACCAAAGTATAAAGTTGGGCATAATTCACATGGTTTTAATAGGAGCATTGCATAAGCAGATGCCATCTCCAGGGGAGAGGGTATGCACAGAGAATAGCAAAGAGCAAAGGACTAAGTTGCGGAGACAACGACTGGGTGAGTCTGAAGGCGAGCTAAGAAAGCCATCTGGGAATCTGGGGTGATTCTCATGAAGTAGGAGCCTCCAAATCACCTAATATCTCCTTAACTCCTAAAACAATTCTCTGAAAAATGTGAATATGACCTTGAGTAAGAAAGACTGATCACTAAGGGTCTCGTTCTAAAATATTTTTTTTCTTCTGAAACTTCATGAAAATTCACAAGAAACATTCAGCAGTTAGAATAGACTTTAACACCATATATTTACTGCTAATTAAAATCAATATAAGAGATGTTTCTAATAAGGTGAGTAAAGGACAAAGTCACCAACTGCTTTGAAAAGCTAGAGAATTTAACCCTTTCCCCTCATGCTTTCCTCTTAATATGGAACACTTTATATGGCTCCTAATTTGTAAATTGATTATTCTTCAAAAATTCATTTTTAAGCCAGTAATTGGAAAACATCAGCAGTGTGGCTTGGTTCCCAATCCACCTTGCAAATACTTATTTTTCCCCACAGTGTCCCTGAACCACAGTATCAATAGTTCTCTTACCCCCTACTTATAATGTAGTTTCTATAACAATCCTCATACTAGAAGGTTTGCCTATTTACTGACTTCCTCCACAAGTTCCTTGAGGGCAGAAGCTGTGCTTTAAGTACCTTTGCATCCTTAGCACCTAGCACTCTGCCAGACTGACATATAGTAGACACTCAATAAATATATATTAAGTGAATAACAAAGAGAACAGAATTCTGAGCTCTCTGTCAGTCTTGTCAGTGGGGGTATGTGATGGGGTGTGGTTTGGAGAGAGAAGACACTTGAGGTCATTTGGGAAGGGATGGTGGCAATTGGGATAACCCCAGGCACAGGGCATGTGGAGAGAGCCTCAAGAAACACAGGAACAGAAATGAATAAAAGACATTTACAAGCCATTTATAAGCTCATGGAGTATAAGTTGGCATGATATACACTGCTTGTTGCCTAAGTTTACCCCTTCTAGCCCTGGCTGGTGTAGCGCAGTGGATTGAGCGCGGGCTGGGAACCAGACGATCCCAGTTCAATTCCCAGTCAGGGCACATGCCTGGGTTGCAGGCCAGGTCCCCAGTGGGGGCCATGTGAGAGGCAACCATACATTGCTGTTTCTCTTTCTCCCTCCCTTCCCCTCTCTCTAAAAATAAATAAATAAAATCTTTAAATTTACCCCTTCTTTCTTTGGGAAAAGAGAGATACAGTTCCCATGGCCATGTGCTGTGGAAAGGGCACTCTGGGTCAGGCCCCAAGGGAGTGGTCTTGATTCAATTCCAGCCAATGAAACAAGAGAAGAAATCTTCTGGGGTGGGACAAAGTTCTGAGAGAAATTCTCTTGCTACTAAGAAAAGATACGCAAGAAGAAAACATTCTTTTCCTCTCACTCTGGAAATCTTTTTTTTTTTTAAGATTTTATTTATTTTTTTAGAGAAAGGGCAAGGGAGGGAGAAAGAGGGAGAGAGACATCAATCAATGCATGCCCCTTCTAGGGACTGAACCCACAACCCGGGCAGTGCCCTGACCAGGAATTGAACCAGTGACCTTTCACTTTGTGGGTCAACACCCAACCAGCTGAGACACACCAGTGAGGGCTCACTCTGGAAATCTTGATGGTTACAAGTGCTGTAGCTGCCTTGGGACCATAAGGGGAGGAGCCAACATATAGAGGGTGGTAGAGGACCAAATCTGGGTCTTCTATGACATCACTGAGCCCCTGGATTGACCAGTCCTAGACCTAAGCCACCTCTGGCCTTGTTAAATGGAACATAAATCCTGCTATGGTTTAAGCCCATTTGAATCACTTTCTATGACTTGAACTTAATAGTGGTTATGATTTTATGAAGATTCCTAGTGATTCATCAGTTTTACCAGGATCCAGGTTTCATATGTGTGTAATAAACTAGACCTATAAATTCCTAAAATGTGGGTTCTTTGCTTCTTGGAATCAGCATATAAAATGAATTTTAAAATTTTGGCAAATGTTTAATTTAAAGGTATCAGTGAATTATTAGGCTCACCTGCTGGCAGAGATAAGTCACCTAAGCCACCTCGCTACCCAAGATTGAAGTGGATTCTATTCAAAGGAACAGCTGGAACATGGGACTCAGTAAGAAGCTTGATTGTGGATTATGTGCTATTTTGTTTATAACACAAATATTTGTTTCTAGCTAGCATACAAGTCCCATATTAATTAGAGATAGAAATGCTGACTTGCTTTCCAGAATGTAGACAAGAAATACTCCTCATTCCTGACTCTAAAAAGTTAGGGTGTGAAAGGAGGGAGTGACATTATTCATACCCAAATAGAGTGCATCTTTTATGAAGTTTAAGGAATCACAAAAGATAATGACACCAAATACAATTAATCCTTCTACTAGGCAGCCCCTTTCACGCTTCTATTTTATTTTCCCTTCATTAATTTTACATTTTATTGGCAAAACTTTAAAATCTATTCATTTGTTTTTATTCCTCCTACCCTACCTTCCTCCCTTTTGATAGGTTCTAGGCCTCCTTGTTTCCAGGGAGGTTTGTGGCAGAGCAGAAAGCACAACTTGCCTGTGAGACATCCTCCTTCTTTTTTTCTTCAGAAGCTGGGTGTAGGGGTTTGCAAGGGAAACATGAGGAAAGTGGAATGTTCATCATGCTAACAGATTCTTAGAGATAGGAAAGAGAGACAGAGTTCTCTAGGTTCCTGAAGCTTTAGTGACAAGAGCCATCTTCTTAATAGTGCCCTAAGGAGGTGACCAAATCTTCAAAAGTTTATCTCTGCGGTACACCAAGGGAGACAAGGCTCTAGGCAGTAGCCTTGCCAAAGGTCCCCATGTTTACAGTGCCACAGGGGAACAAACAGCCTACAGGCTGAAAGGGACTGCACTGGCCAGGACAATGGGTGTCTCAGCAGTCACCAAGACAGTCCAATGACTGGTGACCAGAGGGCCTCTCCCATATCTTGGCACTTTGAGACCCTGGGCTTCCAAATGACCCATGAGATGAGGGGGTTTTGGGGCCAGTCAAGTATACTTGGGAATGTATTTTCTTCTTGCTGTGTAGGAAAAGATGAAGTTGAAATTAGGTTGATTTATACACCTGAAAAACTTAGTATCTCTTGCCACCTAGGTCTGTGGCCTGGGATTCCCACTGGCAATTGTTGACTATTTAGAGCCCATACTCAATGAAATTTCTCTCCATCATTGGTTGTGTCCATTTTGGGAATGTGCTAGCTTCTCTCACGTTTGCGTCCAAATGATTCCAACCAGTGACCAACCAACAGTACTGGAAACACCTCTTCAGATGTGAGGACAGAAACTTCAGGTGGTCCAATTTAATTCTTGGTCGCAAGCAACAGAAGCCAGCCCTGGCTGATTTTATCTAAACTGGAATGTATTAGAAAGATATTGAATAGTTCACAGATTGGATAGGAGGGCTGGAAACCAAGAGAGAATGGGCAGTAAGGATCATGATCAAGGTCATGCCACAGGACAATCTGCCCCTGCTAGTACCCCACTGCTGTCCACAGGGTGACACTGGCAACATAAGTGCCTTCTGAAATATTCTTGAATATTTGTTTCACTCCTTTGAAATTCAAAGGCCCAGAGAGGAGGGACTGAGCCTGAGTCTTGCACCAGACTGGTTGTCTGGGGTAGAGAGAGGGCAATCACCCTTGGTCCCATAACCTCCCCAAGACCACATGCAGTGGGGAAATCCCTCCAGATGAAAGGGGCATGCTGAACAGAACACAAACAAACCAGACAAATGCCTACCACCTTCCCAACCACTTATGGAAAACAAGAAGCTGTTAAAGTTCCCAAAGCTCCACTTTAAATGAACTACCTTGGAAATCACCTTAGTTCCTGGAATCAAGCCCTGTAAAAGCTTTACGCAGGCTCATAATTTCACTCTCAGATCATTCTGTAAGCCCTGACTCTGATTCCCGCTGTGTACTTTGCCCTGCTCATTGGCCCTGGATTGCTTCTTCTGTTGATTTTAGATTACTGCAGCAACTCCCGACTCCGGGGCTGAAACACTCGCCAGGCCTCCAAGTGCAGAAACAACCTCTTCACGTCACTTCTCACCTCTTACCTCCACCCTGAACGTACTTGGGTCCTGTTGACTTCCTGGTAAAGTTAAGAGGGAAGATAAACTTAAGGACCATAGGTT
Organism: Micronycteris hirsuta; assembly: GCA_004026765.1. Lineage (NCBI taxonomy): Eukaryota > Metazoa > Chordata > Mammalia > Chiroptera > Phyllostomidae > Micronycteris > Micronycteris hirsuta. The sequence continues at coordinate 139,826 of PVJI01001980.1, read as the reverse complement.
GAGAAGGCTATTTTTATCTCCTTACTTATAAGCAGGACTAAATTCTCAGAAAAATAGGAACATGGCCTATTTTTTAAGCTCCTCAGAAGCAGGAAAACACTATTCTTGATATATCCAGCCGTAAATAAGATACAGGCTGTATTTGAAGATTCAGTTGAAAACAAAGAACACTCATTAAAAATAGGGAAAAAAGATCCTCATAGACTACCTTCAAATCCATTCATGTGCACAGGAGGAATATGTCCAAGAGATCATGACAATGGCGGGGGCATGTCATTCCCACCTCTATGACTGCTCCTCACTGCTTCGCTAGCTTTGAGCGACGGACACAGTGAGCAGGCCGAGCCCGTGACCCTTCTGAGGCGAGAAAGAAAGCCTCTCTTACATCTGGCAGCACAGGACGGAAAGAGCCTCAGGATATGTGTCTGACAAAAGAATCTCCCATTTTCTAGAGGTTCATGGTCTCCGTGACACGACAATGAATACACACGCTCTGGAAAAGGAAAAACTAGGTGAGGTCTAAGGGCACATTCAAACCCACAGCTGTGCAACAGCAAGTGCCACCGAGTCGTAGAAATTTTTATAAGCCATGCATGACCAGTGCTTAGTCAATGTTTATTAGCTAACTTTCTTTTAAGAAGAAAAAGATTGGGAAATTTTACATAAAGGCAAAATTTTTCCAATGCTTCCGGTTTTAATTTTCCTTAATTTTTTCACTCAGTTTGCTCCATATTTAAGGGTCTTGTGTTGCTAGTTTGGCCAAAAGAAGGGCAAAGTCCCCCCAGGCTGTCCACTGTCTCCGACCAGTGTGTAACTGAATGTGCCAATTAGCAGGACCTTGAGAGCCACAGCCTCAAAGTTGGCCACTGGCCACGAATAAACAGGTTCTGGCCGGCCATACCTGAGGTTTTGAAGGCTACTTAGTGCCTACCCTGAGGTGCAGTGTGAAGCCTGGACAAGAACAGGCAGGCTTCTGCTGAGTTCTGGGGATGCGTGGGGTAAGCCTGCTCTGGGCCTCCTTCAAATTAGGCTCTGCAACGTAAACCTGGGGCCAAGGTAAGTCCCAAAAGAAAACAGAGGAAATTTTAAAATCTAAGGGCTCCGCTGAGATGCAGAAGCCTTTATCTCCTCCCCTCCTTGCTCCTTCTCTCATGGCTGCTCACTCTGCGAAAGAAGGAGTTTCTGCCTCTTGTAGCAGCAGAAACATGAAAACAAAGGAAGAAAGTGAAACTGTGTATTTGTCTCACTTTCACCAGATGCGAAGCTGAAGTTATAGCATTTATAACTATTACCTAAGCTGTAAATAAACTATATGATATTGAAACTCTTCACATTTTCCTAAATATGATTGACAGTGACTGAAGGTCATGGAATGGGAACTTTGTATGACTCACATTTATTTCTTTCCATTTCTTAGCTGTCACACTCATCCCATAATAAAAGGCTTTCTAGCCTATTATTACTTCAGGAACACTAACATTTCTCAGGGGACCTCCCTGCCCCAAGGAGTTTTCACTCTATCTCCAAAGAAGATACAACATTCTTAAAGACTGAGTCAATTTGTCAGATTAGTTAAAGCGTAAATTACTCAGCCATCGATCTTTACATCTATCAGAGGTGCACAGATTTGCTATATTAGATCAAGTTCCACATTTGAAGACAAGCCTTCAGCTGGTCAGAAATTTCCAGCGTGAGTTTAATAAGCAGTGGTAGAGACCCTCTTACTTCCATGGCTTTTGGTGTAAGTTGTTGGCTTTTGATCATGATGTTTAGGCTTCAGAAGGAAGTGAAACATGACTTATATTTCAAAATGGAAATGTAGTCTCTGAGTTCCACAGAATCTAGGTGCATCATATATTGTAGTTTATAAAGACCTCCCAAACTCCAGTGTTCCTTTCGTGCTCCGCCTTCTGCTTCATTGAGAAGGGAAAGGGTATCAGGACTGAGAGTGCCCACAATTACTCTCCTTTCTACTTCCCAGCTTATACTTTCAGCCACACCCTTCCTTCTGGCTGAAGGGATGTGGACCCCCTCCAAGACTTACCACGGAGCTCCCGGGACTACCCTCACCACCCTGAAACCTCAAGTCATCAATAGGCCCCATTCTCTTCTTTCTTTAATTTCTTTCTTGCCATAAATTCCTCCTTTTCCTCTTCTGCTTAAGAAACATGGTTAACATCCTTCATCCTGAAAAACTTCTCAGTTCTACGTCTCACCTTTTCACTTGCCGATCTTTTTGAATGTAGTGCCTTCTTCTCTCTCACTGGTCACTCATACCTCACCTGACTGTCCTTAAGACTAGCCTTTCTCAACTTACGTTTTCTCCCTTGGATATTTACATCTGTTCTCATGGTTTCACATATAATTTATGAACTGATAATTCCAAAGATCTATCTTTATCCCTAAATTCTCTTCTGAGTTCCAAACTTCTAAGTACATATTGGCCATATCCACCTGGGTATACTAGAGGCACCTAAATAAAGAAGTCTAAATCAAAATTCATTCTCCAGTTCATCTCTTCTCCTCAAACCCACACATCCAGAAAATGCCTGCATTTATCAACCCAAGAGGTATTTTCAAATATCAGAAATTCTATAAACAAGAAAAGATTACTTTTACATTAAATAACCCCAAAGGTACAGAGGAATTTGGGAGAAATCTGTGACTTCCATAAAAACAAACAAAACCAAAGAATGACCTAAAATATTATTGAATAGAGAAACCCCAAAGGTGTATAAAAATATATTGAAATAGTGAATTAATAGTGTCTGAGAGTCAACTAGTGAGGATCAGACATGTCTGGCAATTAAGAAGTCATTAACTGATGGTGCTTGCTTGGACTTAATTTGTTTAGTCCTACCATTTCCAATTGAAAAGATCAAAAGACATCATTACCTGGAATATGATATCACTGTTGGCAAAGTGGATTTGCCTGTGGGATCTGCCCAGCACAGCAGGAAAATTTGCCTCTGGAAGAGCAAAAATTTGCTCACTTATGGTAAGACAGACACCACAGTAAGGAAACCTTGCAAGTACCAAGGGAAAAAGCCAGGAGAAGAGGCATGTCAAAAATCTTCACTTAGTTCATGTGCTAAACAAAATTACACACTTCATAAATTAAAGTCACTTATTACAAGTGACTCCAAGATATAAGAGTACTAGATTTAAAGAATATTCATCAATTCCCAGCTCTAATGTGTGACCTTTGGCAAATAACTTTTCTGAGTCAATTTCCAGATCTAAAAAAAAGATGGTCTCACAGTTAAAAAATCACTTGACAAAATCAAGCTCAGGCTCAAGAGAGACAGATAAGTATTTGAAATTCCCAGTCCTGCCAACTGACTTGTAGAATGCTCAAATATAACTTTCCAGTTGCCAAAAAATGGAATAATGTGAGCTTACATTTCTAGGAAACGTCAGATGAGGCAACTTGGAAAACCCACCTGCTGTGCCTAAGTTTGAATCTAAAACAGTAAGTGGTCCATTTTTCTCTGCAAGTTGAGTTCTACTGAATTAATCTTGTTACAAGACGAAAGCCTGAAAGTAAATATGATGAATCACCCCTCCTACCCTGCCTGCTTGTCTGGTGCTAGCAGCAGTGCCCTGCTTTCTTCCAACACAGCTCTAGTAAGGAGCCAAGTATCTGCAGCGAAGTGGGATCAACAGATGCTCCTTTCCATAATTGGCACTTTTCCAGTCGCCAACCCCAAATTTAATTAGCCACTTATCTGAAGCAAGAGAGGATTTCTGAAGCATTCTAGTAATCTGTGCTCATTCTCTCCACTGGTTCTTGCCCCAGTCCCACATGCCTCCTCACACCGAAGGTTTTGAAGCGTGCACATCAAGCACAGGATGTATGCTCATTCTTGTGGTCAATAAACAATTCTCTAAAAATATTCATGAGATTTCTCTACTAGGCACAAATAGTAATATCCCATTGAACTGAAGACCACATATGGTACACGGGAAGGACACTGGCAAGGGAGCTGTACATGTAACTCAGCACTAGTGAGTCAGTATTTTCCCCGAGTTAACTCACAACTCTTTTCCTGTGACCTACTCAGCACTGGGCTCCCACCTGCGGCCCATCCCGGGTAGTCCTGGTGGCTGCATTCATTTCATGCCGCTTGAGCAATACTCTCATTCCACTCTTCGTTCTACTGACCTGGTATTCAGTGGGCTCTGTCATAGCTCCAAATTCCTGGGAACACAAGAACTACCTACACTTAGTCCTTTTTTTTTTTTTCCACCTACACTTAGTCCTCCTTTTTTTTTTTAAGTTGAAATGCATTTTATTCTTAGACAACCTACATTATATGTTTTTTTCTGAAAAACAATGCCTCTGCTCCAAATAAACCAAGGTCAAAGTAAATGAAGAGCTCAAGAGAACATCAGCCCCATTGTCCTAGTCCTGCTGTGTGGATGAAAGCCATAGACAGTTATGCTAGATGCAAATTGACAAATTTGTTAACATTTTCCCATTTCGATACCATCCTTAAAGAAAATCCTATACAGGGTCACACTGTCCTCACAGTCGTCCAGCAGAGCAACCATGCCATCTGGATTCATGTCGAACTGGTAGTTTTTGAAATTAGCAAGAATGTGCTTGATTTGTTCTGCAGCCTTTGTCATTAAAGGCTTTACTCTTTCTGGTCTCTGTTCTTCCAGTTTCCCTTTGATTGATTTCATGTAATCTTTGATGTATTTCCTGCGGGCTTCTTTTGTGAAGCTGGTTTGCTGCAAATTGTGGTTCACGACAATATCAACATCAGCGATTATTGCACTCCCCGTTCCTTGCTCAGGGCCTTCTACCGAGGCATTTCCACTCATAGGCGAGTCATCAATGTTACTCTCTGTCCTGCTGACCATCTTCCCCTCTACCTCCAAACACAGTCCATCTGCAATGTCCCGGATCACATAGATACCGGAGAACATCTCATCATGGCGGATGATGTCCCGGTAGATGATCACGGTGGCGGTAGGGAGGGGATGACAGCGGCGCTGGCTGAGCAGGAGACCAGAGCTCCAGCGAGCGGTGCAGCCTGAGTGGTGCTCTGCGGGCGGGGGAAATGGGAGGGAAAAGCTACACTTAGTCCTCTCAACAACTATCTGCTGTAAGATGGGTTTTCCAGGAACTTGTGTGAGCATACGACTCCACAATTGCCTCATGGGTTTCTATTGGCTCAGGGGGCTGGCGTCAAGCTGAAACAGAAGCTAAGTCTGCCCAAGGGGCACTGGCAGATGGTGTGGGAGGTTAGGCAGAGCAACACCTGCTGCGGCTGTGTTCCTCTTGCCTGCTCAGCGTATTTTGCTCTGCCTGCTGGGAGCAAACAAAACTTTTGGTAGCGGAGAACTCACCCACGTGGTTCCGTCAGCTGACCCTCCCCTGGAACTCCCCATTTCTTCCAAGGCCACAGTGACTGAAGAAAGTTGAACCTATGATCCAGGTCCCTCAAAGGTCTCTTTGAAATTTGATTTCTCTAAAAGGACTCCCTGTCTGGTCACAGAGCTGAAAAAAATGTGTCTTGCTCACCACTTAGAGAGAATCTGACTACCAGGGGGAGACAGGAACCATACCATTTGAGCCCTGGATCCAGACCTGTCTGGTGCCAAGATTAGCCTGGACTTCATTTCCATGAATAATCAAGTCGCACTTTTACTAGGATGCAGTTCTTTCTCCCAAATCTTCCCTACTAATAAACACCTAACCTCATCTTCTCCCTAGCTTCTGCATGACTTATTTAGATGGTTATCTTCTTGCTTTTTGTGGTCTTTGCCTTAAATTTTCCACATCCTCCCCTGCAGCCCTTTAAACTCAAGTCAAAATCTAACTCTTATCAGGACACTTTCTGCAGTAACCCATACTTTCCAAAGGCTTACAGTCTTCAGCACCTACATACATGGAGACATTCCATCCAATAATAGTATCTTAAGTACTAGTCCATGAGACCCGTTCTTGTAACACTGTTCTTTAACCGAGAGGTTTTAATTGCTGAAAAGAAGATTCTCATTTTAAAGTGGTCTGCCTATTTAAAATGGACTCCCATGATGAAATACAGTGAGAACCCAAGGTGTGTGTATGTGTTTTTAAATAAAGGCTAATATTTTAAAATTTGTGTGTCAGGCAAGAAAACCCCTACATGCATTTTTCATTAATTTTTATGACAATCTTATTTACCAGGTACTTTCATCTCCCATTTCTAAAAAGAGGGGTAAATAAACTGCTCAAGGTCACACAGCTGATAAGCTGAAGCCGTGGGACTAACTGAATCCAAAGGCCCTCTTACAGCCCCCATGCCCACCACACACTCATCACATGCATTTGCCTTCTTGGAATGCCCCAACGAGGCTTTGTTTGGAGTTGCTCTGCACAAGTAATTTAGGACTAGTAGGTCAGCGTTTTACCTGTTAACTCAGAGCTCTTCCACAGTGACCCACCCAGCACTGGGCTCCCTCCAACGTGTAGCCAATCCCAAGTGGCCCCAGTGGTTGTATTCCTATAATATCGCCTGAACAGCATTACATTATTCATTTCAGTAATAACATTCTATCCATGTTTAGACCTAAATGAAATATGCTTGTGTGGACAGATGAACGTCCAAATCTGTGGAGAATTTTTATAAAAATTATTCGCGTCAAACAAAGGATATGCCTGGAAGCAAGATCTCAACAGGCTGTGAGAAATGACAGTTTGCACCATCTTTTGTGCTTTAGGAATTAAGGAGGGGACATAAGGAAGATTACATGAGGGTGAGAGAAAGCAAGACATGGATTAGATTACAAAATAGTTAAGATTATGTGCTCTCTTGAGGGTGGTCACACTTTCACTTTAGCAGGAGGGGTCTGAAAAGAGACATTTCAGAGCTGCGTTAACCTAGATGGGCAAAAACAATGGACAGAGCTTGCTTAAGGCAAAGATAAGCCTTTTACTAAAGAAGTCACGTGCCTGGGGCATGGCCCGGTTAGGAATTTATGATCAGATTATTTACTGTGATATTACTTTCCATAGAACCCTTTTTTGTCCACAGTGGGTTATTTCCCTTCCTGGTTCACAGCAATTCTGAAGAAATAAAAACTTAGAAGTGACTATGAGGTAAAGGCTGACCACAGAAAACATCAATAGATAACAGGTAGAGTTATCTACACATTTAAGCTTGAAAAACTGTTAAGGGAAGACACAGGAACTCTAAATGTGCCCAGAATCCACCCTTCCCAAGGCTCTTCATTGACTGATTCATAGACACCCTTCAGGGCAAGGAGCCTTCCCTCTGTGGACTCTGAAGGAGAGCATCATCTCATGAAGTAGGTCCTCCTGGACACTGGGGGCAACACATAGGCCTGTAGAGTTGGTCAGCTCTACTAAATGAATCTACTAAAGAGTTTACATGGGGATTAAGTAGGTATTCTTTTTACAAATACACAATCATCAAACCGTCTTTACGTTTGATCATCAAACCGTCTTTACGTTTGAATATAAATTCATCTTGGCTCTTCTCTATGTGGTAGTATTGAGTCCAGAAATCACATCTAATAAGTCTAACTTCATAATGAGTGCTTGATGCTGAAATGTCTTTATTGCATAGATAATGAATTCTATTTCTTTATGTGATGAACCAATTACATTGGATCGGCCAAAAAGTCTGTATGTTTTTTTTCCCTGTAAAATAAAAGATACATTTTTCATTTTTACCAATAACTTTATTGATTTGAATATTTTGAGTATGTTGGCTATCTCCCATGTGGTAGAATATTGATTATTCTCAATCAATGTCTCAATTTGATCACTATCAACTTCAACTGGTCTACCCAACCATGGAGCATCATCCAGTGAGAAATCTCCAGCACAAAACTTCTCAAACCACTTTTGACTCGTTCAATCAGTCACAGCACATTCTCCATACACTGCACAAATCCTTCTCTGCATTTCAGTTGCATTTTTAGCTTTCTTGAAATAAAAAAGCATAATATGCTAAAAATGTTGCATTTTTCTTCCATCTTCAGTGTTAAAATGGCTACACAAAAATTCACCATTTTGCCCTGGCTGGTGTAGTTTAGTGGATTGAGTGCGGGCTGGGAACCAAAGGGTCCCGGTTCAATTCCCAGTCAGGGCACATGCCTGGGTTGCAGGCCAGGTCCCCAGTGAGGGCCATGTGAGGAGCAACCATACATTACTGTTTCTCTCCCTCTCTGTCTCCCTCCCTTCCCCTCTCTCTAAAAATAAATAAATAAAATCTTAAAAAAAAAATTCACCATTTTGTTAAGTTCTTTTAAATGCATGCTGATATGACAGCTGTCACAATACAATCTAACAAAATTGTTTTGAATGAAGTTAAAGACAACTAAGCACTACTAGAGCCATCTTACAAAAAAAACCCAAAGGAACTTTTTGGCCAACCCAATATATCCATATTTTAAACGTGGTCCAATTTGTAATTATTTTGTTTCATATATCATTCCAGAGAAATTATTCCCTGAGACTTACATGTTTTACTCAGAAAAGGACACTTCAGCTCCTTCGTCAGCACCCCATACTTTTATTTCCCACAAATCCAAGCAGACTAGAATGCGAATAAAAAGAGTGGGGAGAACATTTTAGAAACAGGTACACTGATAAGGACAAGCAGTGAGAAAAGTGAGAGAGAAAATTTATATCCAAAAGCAAGTATAACAAAAGAATTGGCTTAAAGTTGAAAATCATTATCTCAGGAGAGAAAGCAATCTCCCCACACACTCACACTCCCATCTCTACTCCACAGTGTGAAAAAATGATTTTTTTTAATGTATCAAACTCTGTAGAATTCCAGTGGTTAGCCTCCAAGCTGACCCTGATGATGCTTGCCTGGTGGCATTCACACTTTTGTACAGTCCCTTTCCGTATTTTATGGGCCTGACCTGTGTAAACAATAGGATATTGTGGAAATAACGGAATGTTACTTCTGAGACTAACTCATAAAAGATATTGCGGCTTCCTTCTCTCTCAGATCAGATAATCTGAGGGAGGCCAGCTGTCATGCCATAAAGACACACAAGTAGCCCCGTGGAGGAGCCCAGTGGTGAGAAACTGAGGCCTTCTGCCAACATCCAGCACCAGCTTGTCAACCATAAGAATGAGCCCCTCTGGAAGTGGATTCTCCAGCCCCAGTCAAGCCTTCAGATTTCGTAGCTTCAAAATGCCAGTGTCTCGATTGCAACTTCATGAAATACCCCAAAAGACCCCAGAACCACCCAGCTGAGCTTGTCCCAAATTCTTGGCCCACAGACTATGAGATAATAAGTGCTTTACGGCAGTGAATTTTAGGGTAATTTTTTTAATGGAGCAATAGATTACCAACACAAACACTATATATATTACATGCTCATTTAACTTTGATTTTTAAAATTCAAATCTGTTGTATAATAGTTTGACATATTTTCTGAGATCTTTAACAAATGTCAAAATTCAAGACTATGGGGACTTCCAGGTGGCGACGTAGGCAGACATGGCTCACATCTTCGCACAACCACATCAAAATTACAACGAAAATATAAAACAACCATCGCTCAGAACCATCAGACATCGAGTAGAATGGCAGTCTGACAACTACGGAATTAAAGAAACCACCACATTCCAGACTGGTAGCAGGGTCAGAGATGCAGAACAGGCTGGCCCCACTTCCACATGTGGTGGGTACAAATTTAGGAGGAATATCTCAGGCGCGAGTAGTCCCAGCCCCACATCAGCCCTGCAGCCCAGGGTTCAAATGCCAGGAAGACGAGTCCCCACAATTTCTGGCTGCAAAACCAGCAGGAATTGAGTTGGTGGAAGAAACTTCTGGAGCCCCAAGAAGTTCCTCTTAAAGAACCCACACACAGACTCACCTACTCAGATTCACTTCCTCTGAGCTCTAGGACTGGGTTAGATGCTTGAAAGTCACCAGTGGTTTAACAGAGAGTAACTGAAGTGTCTGGCATCAGAGCGAGCAGAGGCAATTGTCCCTTTTCTAAACCCTTCCCCCACAGACCCAGCAACCTGGTGCCATATCTGAGACTCCATCAATCTACTAACACTATTTGACACTCCTTGGAGATTCTCAGAGACTCAGTCCCACCCCACTTATGAGGCCACCCAAGATGCTTTTCCGTTTGAATGGCTAGTCTTGGCTCATGCTTCATAACTTCCTAAATCCTATCAAACAAGCAACAGCTGGCTTCAGAAAGCCCCAGGACCAGCACTAGCAGCAGCCAGACTACTTTCACAGCTTGGCTTCACATGGGAATCTCCAAGCTCAGCACAAGTAGCAGCCATCTCAGATTGCTTTATAGCTCAGGAAGAGCAGCCAAGACAAAACACAGGTGGGGGCTAACCTTGGCCTGTATCACCCAGGAAACCCCAGGGCCAGCACACCCAGTGGACAGCTACAGACTATGTCGGAGCAACCACCACCCTGTCCCTGCACGGCTGATCCTCCACAGATGGTGGAGGTTGGTGGTCAGTGGCCACAGCCAGTCCTTGCCGCTGACTGGCCTGGATAAATCCCTCCAGTGACCTGCCAATAGCAACCAAGGCTCAACTACAACAGGAGGGTGTACTCAGCCCACACAAAGGGTGCACCTCGAGTACCCAACTTGGGTGATAGGGGAGGCTGTGCCACTGGACCCTACAGGACACCTACTACATTAAGCTATACTACCAAGACACGGAGTCAAAGCATCTCTTCCTAGTACATACACACAAACACAGGGAGGCTGCAAAAACAAAGAGACACAGAAACAAGGCCTAAATGAAAGAACAGATCAAAATTCAAAAAAAGAGATAACAGAAATGGAGATAAGCAATCTATCAGATACAAAGTTCAAAAATACTGGTTGTAAGGATGCTCAAGGAACTTAGTGAGGATCTCCACAATGTAAAAAAAAGTCTAGGCAGAAATGAAGGGTACACTAATTGAAATAAAGGACAATTTACTGAGAAACAACAGTAGAGCAGATGAAGCTGAGAATCAAATATATGATTTGAAATATAAGGAAGTAAAAAACAACCAATTAGAACAAAAAGAAGAAAAAAGAATCCAAAACAGCAAGGATAGTATAAGAAGTCTCTGAAACAACTTCAATAGGTTCAATATTCTCATTATAGGGGTGCCAGAAGGAGAAGAGAAAGAGCAAGAAATTGGAGGTCTATTTGAAAAAATAATGATAGAAAATTCCCCTAATTTGGTGAAGGAAATAGACATGCAAGTCCAGGAAGCACAGAGAGTCTCAAACAAGATGGAAGCAAAGAGGCCCACTCCAAGACACAACGTAATTAAAATAGCAAAGGTTAAAGATAAAGAGAGAATCTTAAAAGCAGCAAGAGAAAAGAAATTAGTTACCTACAGAGGAGTTCTCATAACACTGTCAGCTGATTTCTCAAAAGAAACTTAGCAGGCTAGAAGGGATTGACAAGAAATATTCCAAGTCATGAAAAGCAGGGACCTATAGCCAAGATTGCTCTACCCAGCGAAGATATCATTTAGAATTGAAGGGCAGATAAAGAACTTCCAAGACAAGAAGAAACTAAAGGAGTTCATCATCACCAACCATTATTATATGAAATATTAAAGGGACTTGTTTAAGAAATAGAAAAAGATAAAAACTGTGAACAACAAAGTGGCAAAAAATACATATCTAGCAACAATTGAATCTAAAAAACAAACTAAGCAAACAAGAACAGAGACAGAATCATGGATACAGAGAGCATTTTGTTGGTTGCCAGATGGGAAGGGGTTGTGGAGAAATGGGTGAAAAGGTGAGGGGATTAAGAACAAATAGGTAGTTATAGAATAGCTGTGGGGATGTACAGTATAAGCAACGAAATAGCCAAAGAACTTATACACATGAGCCATGGACATGAACAATGGCGGGAAGATTGCCTGAAGGAGTACAGGGTGCTGAGTGGAGGGGGACAAAGGGGCAAAATCTGAGACAGCTGTAATAGCATAATCAATAAAACATAATTTTTTAAAGATTTTTAATTTATTTTTAGAAAGACGGGAAGGGAGGGAGAAATAGAGGGAGAGAAACATCAATGTGGGGTGTGGCCTCTCACGTGGCCCCCACTGGGGACACGGCCCGCAACCCAGGAGTGTTCCCCAACCAGGAATTGAACCAGGAACCCCTTGGTTCACAGCCTGCGCTCAATCCACTGAACTATACCAGCCAGGGCAATAAAACATAATTTAAAAAATAAAAAAAGGCTATGGACAAAACGATGTGTTATAAGGCCAGCTTGTATATACAAGAACCAAATCTCTCTAGACTTAGTTCTGACACATCAGTACTTAAATCCCAAGAGAACAATGAAACAAGGACCCTTTCATTCGGCCCTTCAGTCCTATGTTTAATGTTTTAGTTTAGCTTCAGCCTAGCCAAGAATAAATCTGCAGAAGGGCGCGTGTACTGGGGTGGGTGAGGGTGGGGGGAGACTTATACATGCTTATATGTCCATGATTAGAAGGGAAAGATCAGAATTTAAAAGTATAAAGGTAATAAGCGCACTAATGAAAACTAAAATAGGTAGAAGAAAATTACTTGAGGTCCAGGCACTAACAGAACTGCAGTTCACATTCTTGCTTGCTTCCTTCACGTATTTTTGCCTACTCAGGCTTGCTCGTTTTGTACGGCACTAGTTGTTGACAATGACAAAGGATGAATCGACGTTCAGTCTTAACCTTGGCAATCCTAGCAAAAGCTTTGCCAGACTACATTTTTTCTTTTAAGACTCATTCTCAAAGGTACAGACATAAGTAATAAGAATGTATGTGTGTATAAATATGTATAATGTGCACTTTAGTAAAATACTTAAGCATCTTTCAGCACTTCTTGTGTGTGCCACACCAGAGCAGCTGTTTCCGGGAATCCAAAAGAAGGTATTTTCCACCCTCAGAGTCTAAATTTTATTTTATTTATATCACTACTCAGCTAACATCAAAACTCATTTGTTTCATTATAAGCAAGTGGCCATATTGTTCTGATCATTTGATATGAGATTTTCTAAAAATTTAGATCCTTTATTATTCTCTAATGCATAGAGACCTTGAATAGAATCTTTATATATATAAGCATTCTTAGTTTTCACCTCACTGCTAGATACAGGAAATAATACCAATTATGTTTAAGCCATTAAACATAATCAGGTCAGATGCTGGGTCTTCAGTTAATATTGAGAAACAATACTATTAGCTGAAGGCCAACTTTGTACCTAGCAATTTACAAAGATTATCTTTAATCGTCACAACAGCCTCAGAAGGTAATATTAACCCCATTTCCCAGATAGGAAAAATGTGATTCAAAGGGGTTAAGTAACTTGGCATAAAATCACCCAGCTGGTTAGTCCTGGAGCCTGGATTGCAAATTCAGTCTGTAACTCCGAAGACTTTGTTCTTTTCATGGCACGTCAGACCTATTAAACAGGGCTCTTGTTTTCCATCTGATCCCCAGGCCTCCTGTTACCTGCACCAATATAGCTTTACAAGTCTTTGTCTTCCCATAAGAAAACGGAAGTATGTCATGAGGAATACTGAGTTGAGGACTGTGAGAGAGGCCGGGACAAACAGAGGACGGATGATTCTGACCGCCGCACCTCAGCCTTTCCACGCAGACCGAAATGGAAACCAAACACCTTGCTCAGAACTTTTAATTGTTAAAAATTTATAAGTCCTTCCTGAAAAGGAACGGAAAAGTTTTACTCACAAGAGTTAAAATATTCACAGAACAGACCAGATACAGTAACTTAATCTATTACTTAATCTCATTCATTTTTTTTTCCAGACGCTTACTTTCTGGACCAGCAATTTTTATTTGCTTGTAGAATTACAAGTTGATTTCTTCCTATTAGAAACAATCCCTTCCTTGGATTTCAGCACTTTATCTTTCATTTTCTATAGTGGAATGAGTGGTTTAAACATTCCCGCTCTGAAATAGTCTCATTAACTATGCAGATTCCACTGATGGCTACAGAGCACTCATATGCCAGACACTGTTCCTGGAGATTTGAGGTGCTTTATCTCTTGAGTGCAGCTTCCTGTCTGGCAGATGTTGAGGTGAGGGTTCAATCTTGGAGTCCCATCTTTTATACACCACTTCTCCAGTCAGTGACTTGTTCCAACAACGGTTTCTGAACACCTACTGTCACGTGGCCAGCAATTCTCGATAGAGTCAGTCAGTAGTTGCTGCTCTGCTGGCTTGGCTGCAGGTCCAGGGAGTAAATGAAGAAAATAATTAATGCTTGTCATGATAGCTAATACTCATAACTGGTTAAGGAGAGCCAGGCACAGATCAAAGTGCTTTGCATACATTAGCCACTTTGCTCCAACACCAACCTAATTTTATAGATGAAGAAACCGAGGTGCAGAAGGGGTAAGAAACTTGCCCAAGCTCAGATAGTTCGTAGAGCCAAGTCCTGAACCCAGGCAGTTGGGCTCCAAGTCCACGTTCATAAACACTGTGCTACATTGGTGTTCACGTGATTAGGTTAATAGCTCAGGAATGTTGTCATTCAAAATGCGGACAACCCCCAAATGCCACCCTTGGCAAAAATCATTCATAGAACTACATTTTACCTTCCATAGTCCTGAGCAAGGAAGTGGTTGAAACAAGCTGCTTCATATGTTCTGTAATTCTGAGCAGTTCTGGATGTTGAGTGCATCTATTACTTAGCAGCATGTGACTGCTGACTCCGCCATTCAGAAGAATCACATTGAAGCTGAAGTGATAATAATTCAAAATTGACACGCTTGGGCAGACTTGAACAGTCATGCCTGTTGTCAACATTGAACAGAATCATATAGTGAGCAGACTACAGTAGAAAGTGTTCGAAGAATAAGTCTCAGTAAATTAGCAGATTCAAGGAATATTTGGGGACTAAGGGTATTTTACATATTTTCTATATATAAGAAGTGATGGTTATCTAACTGGAGTGTCCAGCCTTTTGACGTCTGGGCCACACTGGAAGAAGAGGAGTTGTCTTGGGCCACACATTAAATAAATTGTGACATTTATCACACACACACACACACACACACACAAAATCTCATAACGTTTTAAGTAAATTTACAATTTTGTGTTTGGCCACATTAATAGCCATCCTGGGCCACATGCAGCCCATGGGTCATGGGTTGGACACCCTTACAAAGGACCAACACTACCAGTACCTTGATTTCAAACTTCTAACCTCCAGAACTGTGAGAGAATATAGTTCTATTGTTTTTAGTCTGTGCTAGTTTGTTAAGACAGCTTTAACCAGCAAATTCAGATGGGCTAGCTGGTAGCATGAGTTTCCCTAGATCTAGTTTGGTTTTACATAGCAGAGGAAATGGGACCAAACTAGAATTCCACAAACAAGCCATATTCCCAGGCGGTTATATGTTCATGAGGACATATATGAAGTCTCTTTTCTCTCCTCTGCTCCGCAGCTCCCTATATTCACTGGCTGGGGAGAAGAAAAGTATCCAGCCATGTACTATGAAAAATAGAGACATTTATTGAAGAAGATACAAGATATAAGAAACAGTGTACATAGGACAATGACACCTCAGCCCCCTTCAAAGTAGGCACCTTAGGACCTCACACTGTTTTCCTAGTCTTATTTTCCTGAATCTTATTGACAATCTGAAATCTTTTCCCTTTCAAGGGTGATTTTAGTTTTGGGAAAAGCCAGAAGTTGCAGGATGCCAAATCTGGGCTGTAAGGGGGCTATGTGACCTGGGTGATTTGATGTTTCACCAAAAAACTCTGCATGAGACATGATGAATGAGCGGGTGCGCTGTCATGATGAAGCTGCCACTCACCTGTTGCCCATAGCTATGGTGAATCATCCAAATAGTTTCTGCAGAGGAATGCTCAAGTTTAATGTAAAATTTGATGCAGATTTGTAGCTCTACTCACTCAGTCATTTTGAGTGCAATGGCCACACAGTACCCATGCTCACTCAATGGTGTCTACCACCCCCGCTGACTAGTACAGTGAAGTCGTCATTGTTCACACATGCACATTCCATTCCAGCCTCCTTGACTGCCAGGTTACATCAATGTCACACAAACTGTTCTTGTTGTATTAACAATGGCCATACTTTTTCCGGACAGACCTCACATTTCACATCCCTGAGCCCCTCACAATACAAACCTCCTGTAAATAAATAGTTAATCTAGGAAAAATTATCCTCATTCAAAGATGAGAATAAAAAGGAACTGACAAAAATATAAGGAAAAAAATTTAAAAACTGAACAACAAATGCAGATGAAGAGTCACCATGAAAATGTTACCTCCAAGCAGAGGACAAATTTGAACACATCTTTTACCTTAAATTTTAAAGAAATTTAGTGAAGCAGCTGTTTCCAGAAAACAAGCATGAAACAAACAACTCAGAGAACAGGGGGTGAGATCACAAAAGATGAAACATAAACTGACAGAGCTCAGGAAAAAAGTGAATGAAAAAGAAAAAAACAAAACCCTGGCAGAGATGTGTGCAAAACTGGAGGGAGGGCAAGGGTAAAGAGATATAGTATGGAATATAGGTTTTGGAAATGAGCAAAAGGTACAAAATGAAATGTAAATAAAGACAAAATGTTCAGAGAGAAATATAAATATAAAAGCAGGAGTAAACAAGTATTCACAAAATAAGAGAACCTGAGAAGATAACATGAATAATAGACAAGAACAGACATTTAAAATTACATTCCAAGAAAACTTTCCTGAAATGTAAAGTCTTATAATTACAAACTGGAATGACATACTGTATTTCATAAAAATCTTGATCCAGAAAGGTCATAAGTTTACTAAACTTTGAAGATAAAAGATTATTTTATTTTTTAAAATATAGGCTTTTAATAATTGATTTTTAGAGAGAAAGAAAGGAAGAGACAGAGAGAGAAACATGGATTGATTCTTGTATGTGCCCTGACCAGGGATCAAACCCACAACCTTGGTGGATCGGGATGCTGTAACCAACTGAGCTCCTCGGCCAGGGTGATGAAAGATTATTTTAAAATAAATAAAGGCCCTGGCTGGTGCGGCTCAGTTGGTTGGGCATCATCCTGCAAAGCAAAAGGTTGCCAGTTAGAGCACATGCCTCGATTGCAGGCTGATCCTCAGTTGGGGTGAATGTGAGAGGCAGAGAGGCAACTCGTGGATGTTTCTCTCCCTCTCTTAATTCTCCCACCCCCTCTCCTGAAAATAAATAAATAAAATATTTTTTGAAAAAATCAATAAAATAAAGAATTCCTTTACCAGCCAAAGTGGAAAGAAATGTAGGAAGGGAAGAATCAAGACATTTACAAGGGAAAAAGATCAAATTGGCTTCAGATTTCTCCACGATAACAATATCAGGCAGGGAATGTAGCGACGTCTAGAAAATTCTCCCAGAAAGTTTATATTCCAAACTGTCATTCACTTCTAAAGACAATAAATTATTTTCAACATGCAATATTCAAACACTCAGGAAATACTGTTCCATGAGCTCTTGCTGAAGGAACCATCAGAGGACGAATTGCAGCCCTCAAGACATAAATAGAAAAGCTTCAGTAAGGAATGACCTGTGAGCATTGAATCTATCTAATTGTGGGACTGGAACTAAAACAAAAGTGAGAATTGTGATTACAGACCTGAATGTAAATGCTGATATGTGAAAAGATAAAATGAAAACAATTTGAATAAGAAAGTGGAGAGCGGACTGAAGAAAGGGTAGGATACTGATTCCTCTATTTTTTTTTTAATAGCTGTGGGCCAAAAGATTTCTTCAAACTGAGAAATTGATTTGTGAGAATATGGGCATAACTACCAGTTACTAAAAAAGATAACATAATCTTTCTTATAATAATATAATATAGAGAATATTAGGTGGTAGAAGAAAGGGAAGGAAGATAAAGAGGAGACATAATCTCATCAATGTTCACATGGAGAATTAATAGATATTGGCTACAGGATAGTATCTCAGTAGACAAAACTTGGATCAAAAAGGAAATAAAAATTGACATTTCAGAACATGTGAAATATAGCGATAATGAAAACACTACAAATCAGACCTTAAGGATACAACTTAAACAGCAATCCCAGGAAATCTCATAGCCGTAAATAATAGTTACATTTAAATAAATAGGAAAGAAAAAATGAAAACTTTAAGCTTTGATTATTTGATATGTTAGTTTTATTTTTCTTGTTTTTTTCCTAAGGAAAACAGAATAAAGCAATAAAGGTAAAAGTAGAGATCAATGAATTAAAAAACAGAGAAAGGATATAAATAATAGCCGGTGCTTTAAAAACAAAAAAGGCAAATACAATCTTACCTTAAAAATGAAGGGGGAAAAAAGAGAAATCTTGAATACACAAAATAAATGAAACAAGGAAAAATTGTCACAGGTACAGAAGAAATTAAAGTGCTCCTAAAAGCTGACTATGCTCAACTTTGCAAATAAATTTGAAAATCTTGATGATATGACTATCTAAGAAAGTATAATTTAATGATACTTCCCAACAGAGAAAATCTAAACAGACCAGTTAGGGTAGAAGCTGAAAAAGAGGTCAGGCCACTCTCCCACACGAGCTCACCGCCCAGATGGTTTCACAGGGGGCCTTCTACTAAACCAGTGGGTCTCAGCTCTCCCATTACATTACCATTCATTACCTTGGAAGCTTCTGAAAAATCTAGGACCCCATGCTGTGTGTGCCCCAGACCAATTAAATCACGTCTCTGGGAGGTATCAGTAGTTTTTAAGAAAACTCCCCAGGTGATTTCAGATGTAGCCAAAGGCTGAGAACCACAATATAAAATTGCTAAAGACATTTACAATGCTATTTAAACTGCTCCCTTGCATTAAAAATATAGGAAATTATTAATAATTTATAAACTAAATTTCTATTTTAAACTAAACTAAATTCTTAATATGAATAGTATCACTCTGTATAATTTACAATAATTATAATTACATGTTTATATTAAATATCACTAATAATTAATTTATAATATTATTAAAAGTATCACTTTATAATAATTTCAGTGAATATAACAGATACCAAAATATGACAAAGACATTAGACACACACAAAAGACCAACATCCCTAATGGTTATCAATGCCAACAAGCCTAAATTGAGTGTCAACAAACAGAATCCAACATCGCATTAAAATTATAATCCCCAGATGGGTTTCAAGTTCTAGGGATGCAAGTTTGTTTCAATATTAGAAAGTCTATTAATATAACTTAGTGTATTAATAAATCTAGGTAGAAAAATCATGTCTATAATCATCTTATGGATTCGGTAAAAAGATTTGATAAAAGTGCACTATCACTTCTTGATCAAAAACCCTCACTAAGATAGAAACACTACATGCATATTTATTTCCTTAATGTGACAAAAATTCTCTCCCAATCCCAAAGCGAGAGTCCTCCATAATGGAGCCGTGCCGGCTCCTCTCTCCATTCACGGTCTTTACACTTGCTGTGTCCTCATTAAACACTCTGCTCCCAAATCTCCCCAAGGCTGCTTCCTTCTGCATGTTTGGGTCTGAGTTCAAATGGTACCTCCACTGATTCAGTGGAAGCATCTCACTGGCCCAAAATATCCATTTATTCATTTTCTTATTCTCTGTCTTCCCTCACTTAGTTATAAACTCCAGATGAGCAGGATTTGGGCTGTTTTGGCACCACCACATTCCCAGCACCTGGATCAGTGCCTGGGTTTTAGTAGGCACTCGGTGGAGGTGGTGAGGGGAGAGAGAAAGAGAGAGAAAGAGAGAGAGAGAGAGAGAGAGAATATGAGAGAATGAGAATGGAAACTTTTGGAATAAACCCAAAGCATAGGCTAGCGGTGAGTAACACAAAGGCCTATTTATGAAAAATAAAATACTTGTGGTTTGTGAGGGTTTTTTTTTAAATATTTAAAATCAGACAATGCATTATCTGAAATTTCAAGCATTTCTTTATTAAGTATTACATGGCAGTCATTCAAAGGTTTCCTTTTTTGGCAAAGTCCACCTGCTTAGAAGCATATGATTTTCATTAGCTACTTTTCTTCTTAAAAGTAGCCATAACAGGAGTTTAAATTTGATTTAGGGAAGAGTCTGCCTTACACCATCTTGTCAGCTGGTTTCTCTTACCCATCCTCCATTTCCTCCCAGACCCAATTGATAGGCACCTCAGCCATCCCACCTGACAGATCTTCCTCTGTTTGCTGACCTTGGCAGTCATTTTGGGCTACACCAACATGAAACGTCAGATAGAGAACAAACCAGAAATGGTCCTGGCTTAACTTAGCCTTTTTTGGGATAAACATATCCCACAGCCCACACTCTTGGTCTATTAGGCTATTGAATTACAACCTAGTTAAGTGAAAAGAGGGCAGCAGAGGGTAAGACAGGTTTACCAAGTTGCTAAAGCAGTCCTGGATGGGTGGCTCAGTTGGTTGGATCGTTGCCCTGTACACCAAAAAGTTGCAGGTTTGATGCCTGGTTGGGGCACTTATAGGAAATAACCAATGGATATTTCTCACATAGATGTTTCTCTTTCTCTTGCTCTTCCTTCCTCTTCTTCTCTCTAAAATCAATAAACATATCCTCGGGTGAGGACTGAAAATTTTAAAAATAATATTTTTTTAAAAACTGGCTGTACCATCAAAAAAAGTTGCTAAAGCTGAGTTTATTTTGAGATCATCCGAGCTGTTCAAAAGCCTGAGTCTTGTGTGGGGCAAACGTCTGGGGCCATAGGCAATATCCCTAGGACCATCTTTCCACAAATAGTATGTCAGGGCAAAATGTATCAAATACAACCATTTACCTAAAGGTCAAAGTGAGTTATATCTAGAGTGATGGCCATTAAACCTGTGAAATTGTTTAAATTAGACATTATAGAAATTGGCAGAAGTGTGACGTAAGTTCCCCCTAAGAGGAAATGATTAAACATTTATGTGAGATATTGATAGTAAAGGACACATCCAGCCAAAGCAAATTAAGGAGAGTCTCAGGGCTTTTCCCGCTAATATCTTATTATGAAAAATTATAAACAGCAAAGTTGAGAGAATTATGTGATGAACACCTATATACCTATCACCTTAATTCAACCATTTCCATTTTATTATACTTTATACTCTATCCATCCTCCACAATCATCAATCCATTTTCTCTTTTTTTATTTATTGGTTTTTAGAGAGAGAGAGAAAGAGATGGAGGGGTTAGAGAGAAACATCAATTTGTTGTTCCACTTACTTATGCACTCATTGATTGATTCTCGTATGTTCCCTGACTGGGGATTAAACCCACAACTTTGGCACAGCAGGGACAACGCTCTAATCAACGGGCTGTCTGGCCAGGGCCTCATCAACCCATTTTCACTTGTGATGCATTTCAAAGAAAATTACAGCCTTTAGTATACTTTCCCCTACATACTTCTTGCCTGTTATTAAACTAGAATTCAATATTTGTTTATAGTCTTCATATAAATAAAATTTGATTTACTTTCTATAAGTAAAATGTATATACAATGAATACATTAATGTTTGCAGTGTTTTTACAAATGCATATAGTTACTGTTTTAACAAATGCATGCACCTGTGCAACCCAAATCCCTATCAGAGCATAAAATGTTACCATTACTCTTACAGTTCTCTCATGCCCCTTCTCGGCTAATTCACACTTCCAAGCCCTTAGAAGCTATCACTCTTTCCATTTCTTTTCCACTACTGATTGGTTTTGCTTGTTCTAGAATTTCATATAAATGGAATCATAAAGAATGTACTTTTTGTACAAGGTTTCTTTTGCTTAACATAATGTTTTTGAGATTCATCTATGTTGTTTTATTGTACCAGTAAATGCATTTATATCTCACATAAATATTTAATCATTTAACAAAATAAATTTGTTAAATTTATTGCTGAGTTGTATTCTGTTATACCACAGTATATTTGCCTATTTTCATAATGATGGACACATATGCTATTTCCACCACTGTAAGTAACTTGGGGGTTGATCAAGAGCAGACATTGGTAGAAAGATAGATTAGTGAAAGGGGAAGTAGTTCAGTGAGGCTACAATTTGGAAAATTAAATTAGGAAAAAATTGAACATATATGGCACAAACCCGAGAGGAATGAAGTTCATAGAGTCCTAGCAGTCAAGGCTAGTAAGAAGTAAAAAAAAAAAAAGTAAAATAAACAAATGAACAAAAAAAAAACCTAGAAGAGAATGTATGAGCCCTGGCTGGCGTGGCTCAATGGATTGAGCGCAGGCCTTCAAACTGAGAGGTCACTGGTCTCATTCCCAGTCAGCGCACATGTCTGGGCGGGGGCCAGGTCCCCAGCTGGGGACAAGCAAGAGGCAACCAATCCATGCATCTCTTGCACATTGATATTTCTCTCCTTCTCTTTCTTCCTTTCTTCCCCTCTCTCTAAAAGTAAATAAATAAAATCTTTAAAAAAGAGAGAGAGTATATGAACACAGTAATCACCTAAATAACAGGTAGAATGGGAAGACTAGTATAAACTCTGTGTAGGAGGTGTTTTAGTATACATTTTTGGGTTAATCAATAGACCACCATATCACACAAGAAAAATCGAAAAAAGTTTTGTTAAATATAGGAAGAGGCCCAGCTGGTGTAGCTCAGTGGATTGAGCGCGGGCTGGGAACCAGAGGGTCCAGTTCAATTCCCAGTCCGGGCACATGCCTGGGTTGCAGGCCAGGTCCCCAGTGAGGGCCATGTGAGGAGCAACCATACATTGCTGTTTCTCTCCCTCTCTTTCTCCTTCCGTTCCCCTCTCTCTGAAAATAAATAAATAAAATCTAAAATATATATATATATAAATATATATGTGTGTATATATGTGTGTGTATATATCTATATCTATATCTATCTATCTATCTATCTATCTATCTATCTATCTATATATATATATATATATATATATAAAGAGATTGGTACTCACTTTTACTCCCTGAGAGCTGAGCATGGTCAGCTGGCCAAGGCTGAGCACGGACAGTAACATGCCCAGAAAGTGGGTATAAGTTCAAATATGACGAAGGGGCTGTGCCAACTAGGAAGGAACTTACCCCTTGAAAGGATTTTTAGATTCAGACATTTTCCCTCTGTATGTCTCCTCACCAAATTAAAATGAATTTGTACTTCAATACAAAAACCTATAGGCTGAGTTCATTTAAGAAAATATGACAGTACTCGTTTTGAAACTACAAATCAA
This sequence comes from Micronycteris hirsuta, assembly GCA_004026765.1. Taxonomy (NCBI): domain Eukaryota; kingdom Metazoa; phylum Chordata; class Mammalia; order Chiroptera; family Phyllostomidae; genus Micronycteris; species Micronycteris hirsuta. The sequence continues at coordinate 116,632 of PVJI01001980.1, read as the reverse complement.
AGTAACAGGGGAAAGTTCTGCTTTAGATATTTCAACTGGATGTAACCTGGAGACAAAGCTAAACCAACAAACATATCATTAGCTTAATATATCAGTATACTTCATAACACCCAGTACAGTTACCATGGCAAATGAATGATTCCTGTCTAATCTCATTGATGGATCCTCCGTTGTTTTTTCTCCGTCCTCTAATTATGAGCATTCCCTTGGGTCAGTCCTTGCTCCCCTGTCTTTGTCTTTCTTCTGGGGACAACTTAACCACATTTATGACAATGAACTTAACAAATGTATATTGAGCACCAGCTATGAACCAGGTACTACACTAGACACCAGGACCATCAAGAACACATTGTCTGTGAGCCCGAGAAAAACACTTGAGTATTGACAATATAAAGTGATAAATGCTCGTTACAGGTAAATGAAAACTTACCACAGTAGCTGAAAAAAGGGTGTGACTGACATCTGAGTACCCTTCATAGGAGGAGATATTGCTAAAAGATGACCAAAAAATTCAAAGGTGGACACGACAGTTTCAGGCTAAGGGAACGATGAGTGCAAAGGCGTGGAAAGATGACGACACAGCATGGCTGCAAAAGGACGTGTGGAAGAACTTAGACGAGCTCAAAGAGCTGCAAGGAACTCAGGAGGGAAATAGAGTGAGTGATGTGGAGAGTTCTTCTAAGTCCTGGTAATAGTTTTATTTACTTATTTATTTTACTCATTCTGTATTGAAATCCACTAAAAGGTGCTAAGCAAGAAGAGAGACAAGGTTATATTTATATTTTTAAATGATCCCTTTGGAAGCAGTCGGGATGTTTTCCTGCTAACACCTAAGCAGGTAAAGGGCATGTCAGTGATCCAGGTGAGAAGTGGTCGAGCCTAACCTGAGAGAGTGGGAACAGGAGATGGAGAGGAGTGGATTCAAAAGGCAGAACTGGTCATATCCATGAGCAAAAGGATGCAGGGGCTAAGGAGAGGGATCGATCAAAGATAAATTCAAAGTGTTTAGCACACTGAGCTACTTGGATGTTGATATCTCAAAATGAGACAAAGAATAAGGCAAATATGAGAGAGATGAGGCAAAGGGAAAGAAGAAAAACGGTATCTGTTTTGACATGGTAACTTGGAAGAGTCCACTGGGATATCTGAGGGCAAACGTCCTGTGAGCAGTTGAATATGTGTGTGTAGTTTAGAAACAACTGTGGAAGTTAAACCAGCTCCAGCATAGAAAGGAAACAAAATCATCCAGGAAATATAGAATGAAAAGTATTAACTTTTACCTAGATATTCAAATTTTTCTCCAATCTCAGAAAGTCTTTGTCCCCGATCTTTGTTTCCTTACCAAACTTTTTCATTTGGCCTTCTTACCATCGTCTCAGCCATGAATGAATCCAATGATATTGTAGGTCAAAAAATGGTTGGATATTGGAATTCCGTATGGTTCAATCTTAATAATTTGGATTTCACAACTGCATTACCACAGCAGTTTCTTGGTTTCCTTACCTCCCAGCTCACCTCCTTGTAATTCATATAGCTAAATATTTCTCATCCCTTTCTTTATATATTATTCCCCTGCTCAAAACACTTTAGCAGGGCCCTATGCATTTCTAAGCCAAGCTAAGCCCTGCACTCAATGTCTACCACTTCTCACCATTAGGCTCCTACTAGAGGAGCCCAGTGCTATTAGATGTCCTGTGAACCAACCCACGGTGTTCATTCCATCCTTAGTTCATGCTGTGCTCCTAATCAGTAATTTCTTCCTCTCAGTTTACCCAAATCCTATTGACATTTAAAGCTGTATTAATTTTTTAACTATGATTCCTTTTGCTAGAGCTAACTCAAAACCCATTTTTGACCCCTTTCATTCTTGTCCTCTTCTACTAGAGAGGCTAGAAAATTTCAGTGCTTTTTTTTTCAGAGTGTCCTTTGGAAATAGGGAAGGCCATGTGACACAGTTCTGGCCACTTGTGCTTCCTGTCCTAAAAGTGATCACAGGTACCCAGAACTGCAGAAGCCATCATGGGATCACAAATCAACATGTCAGCACACTAAAAATTTCAGTGTGGTAAAACAAAATTACTGGATCCTTGATTATATCCCAAGGCCATACCAGGCCAGGACTGCCAAACTCTGCACATAAACTATGCGAGACAATAAGGCCTAATTGTTTAGGCTCCAGATGTCTATCTTTTTGTTCGTTTGTTTGTTTTTGCTGCAGAAAATATTACAAATTGATATACATGGCACGTTCACATTATATATTCTCAGAAAATAACATATCCTTATAGTCAATAAGTTCACGAGTCTTTTTTTTTTAAGAGTTTATTTATTTTTAGAGAGGGGGAAGGGAGGGAGAAAGAGAAGGAGAGAAAGATTGATGTGTGAGAGGTACAATGATCGGTTGCCTCTCACACACCCCCAACTGGGGACCTGGCCCATAACCCAGGCAGGCATGTGCTCTGGCTGGGAATCGAACCAGCGACATCTTGGTTTGCAGACTGGCACTCAATCCACTGAGCCACACCAGCCAGGGCGACACATGAGTCTTTATGCACAGAAATTAACATTCACTTGATAGTTCAAATATGTACCTAGTAAAAAGTCAGTGAAGATATGTAGGCACACATATTTCACCAATTATGGCTTTTTGCAGAAGCTTATAGAGACTAGGAGAGCCAACAATTAAAACACTCAACTTGTATCAGTTAAAGGGAGAGTTTCAGTTCTTCAATAGCAATATGTTTAAGTTATCCTATAAGCATTTAGTTCTTCTGTACTGTAACTCAAAAGAGAGTTCTAAGTTGTCAGAGTTTATATATTTTAACCTTTGCTTTCCCTCTCAAAAGAGATGGGCAACCCCTCAGAGTATACTGAAGTATCCTCCGTCCTAATTTGGAAAGATGAGCATTCCACGCTAAGGCAGCCATCCTCTAAGGTGGCCCCAGTGTTCCCCACCTTTCCATACATACACCCTGGTTTAATCTGCTGCCCTAGAGGGTGGGCTGGATTTAGTTGCCAAGTCATATGGTAACTCTATGTTTACCATGTTGAGAAACTGCCAAACTTTCTTTCTAAAGTAGCTGCAGCATTTTACAGTCCAGATAAACAACCTTTTAATCTATAGAACAAAATGCAAACTTTTTAACCTGAGTTTTCCATCATTTACTAAATGGGCTAATTTAGAAAATAAAGACTAATATTCATTGAGCACTTACATGCACCAGCACAGTTCTAGGTAATTTCTAAGCTTTTACTAGCTTAAGCCCCTATAGTAGGGTTGTCAGATAAAAATGAAGAATACTCAGTTAAATTTGAATTTCAGATTTTAAAAATGATTAATTTTTAGTATAACTATGTCCTCTGAAATCTTTGCCCAAGGTGTCATTGTAGTAAATGCTGCTAGGTGCCAGCATGGGAACCTAGAGAGCCTGACTCTGGAACGACTGCTGCTAACATCAAGTACTTCAAGCAGTTCTGCAAGACAAATAAATACATAAAAGGACTTGCTACCTCCCCAACCCCCTTAGAATTAAATAAACCCTTTGGGTGCTCATAGTTCTTTGCTTTACCTCTTTCATAGTAATATTCTACAAGTGGATGTCAATGTTGAATGATCATAATTCTTAAATTGGGACTTTAATGAAAAGCTACTTAAAAATTAATTTATCAAGATATGGTGAGAATACCAACATCCTCAGGGAAAGTTTAACAAACAAACAATTAGAGCATGTGAGATTTGGCTTGTAGCATATGTCATCAGCTTGTCTCAAATAAACTCTTATAAAAATGTTTAAAAAGAAATAAACAATTACTTTATAAATGCAAAAAAGGAAAGTGAAAAATCCCTACTCCCGCTAAATTGACACTTGACTTCTAATTTTTCTCTTAAAAAAATAACTTTTAATTAAAGAAATTGGAAAACTATTTGAAACAATAATGAAATAAAATATCCCTAACTTGGTGAAGGAAATAGACATACAAGTCTTGGAAGCACAGAGAGTCCCAAACAAGTTGGATACAAAGATGAACACTCCAAGATACATCATAATTAAAATGCTGAAAATTACATACAAAGAGAGAATCTTAAAAGCAGCAAGAGAAAAGGTTAGTTACCTACAAGGGAGCTCCCATAAGACTGTTAGCTAATTTCTCAAAAGAAATTTTGCAGGCTAGAAGAGATTGGCAATACTCAAAGCCATGAAAAGCAGAGAGCTACAACTAAGATTACTCTACCCAGCAAAGCTATCATTTAGAATCAAATGACAGATAAAGAGCTTCCCAGACAAGAAAAAGCTAAAGAAGTTCATCATCACCAAACCAGTACTATAGAAAATGTTAAAGGGTCTTCTTTAAGAAGAAAAAGAAGATGATAAAAAAATATGAACAATAAAATGACAAAAAATACATATCTATCAACAACTGAATCTAAAAAACAAAATAAATAAACAAACAAGCAGAACAGAAACAGAATCATAGATACAGAGAACATTTTGATGCTAGTCAGATGGGAGGAGGGTAAGGGGGACAAGGGAAAAACATGAAGGGATTAAGAAGTACCAATTGGTAGTTATAGAACGGTCATGAGAATGTAAAGTGCAGCATAGGAAATACAGTAGCCAAAGAACATATGTGAAGGACCCATGGACATGGACAATGGTGTGGGGATTGCCTGAGAGAGTGTGGGGGCACTAGGTGATTGGGGACAAAGGGGAAAATTTGGGACAACTGTAAAAGCATAAACAATAAAATATAATTGAAAAATAAAAACATCTTTAATTAACGATTAAGAACATCAAGCTTGATTGAAATACAAAGCACATTAATCTAATTATGTTCCTATATTATGAAGGCCAATTGTTTGAATATATCAATGGCAGTTCTTTCTTCCAGGAACATTTCTCAAACACATTAGTCTCCAGAATTGACTCTAATAAGATTTGCAAGAATTTTTAAAAAGTAGATCTTAAGCTTTAGATCAGCATATGAGTGGATAAAATAACTATGGTACATTTACACAATGGAATACTACTTGGTCATAAAAAAAAAGAAAATTGTACCCTTTGCAACAGCATGGATGGACCTGGAGAACAATATACTGTAAAATAAGCCAGTCAGAGAAAAACAAGTACCATGCGATTTCACTCATATGTGGACAAACTGAACTAACTCAACTAACAAGCAAAATAGAGACACACTCATAGATAGAGAGCAGGATGACAGCTCTGGTGGTGGGGGGAAGGTTGAGGGGTGGAAGGATCATGCAAAAAAAAAAAACTCATGGGCATGGACAACAGTGTAGTAGTGATTGCAGGAGAGAGGGGTATGGCTGGTGGTGGAAGAGGGCATAGGGAGATAAATGATAATGGAAAAAATACAATGAAGTTTGATATCCCAAAATATAAATAAATAAAATACACCTTGAAGTTAAAAATATACCACTGTGGAGACTAATAATAACAAAAATTTATAACCCAAAAAGTAGACCTTTAGCTTTTTACAATAATCAGTGTGCCTTTAATCAATCAGTGCTGTCTGTCATCTCACTGCTGTATGGGAACAGCCACATCCTTATGAGCAAGTGATCAACATTTGGTCACTCTCTGGAATTTCTTCCATTTTTTCAGTATACATTCATTCTTAGAAAATTAATACGGTTTAGAAGAGGAAACACTGGTAGATCTCCATTATTATCCTGAGATAACAAAGTAAATGTTTGTATATAAAGCTGGTTCCAGTGTCATTATGGTCATTTTAGTTAATGTGCTTCTGGAGCAAATGCTCTCTTTTCCAGCCGAAAATTATGTTGGCTGGGAGCCATGCCACAGAACCTCCACCCTGAGAGTGACTCAGATAACTAGACAAAAACATTTAAGCCTCTGCAGGATTTTTTCAGGCTTCCCTCTTGACATTCCTTCCTCTTAGCCAAAGAATTGATGACTACACATTTTGTGTAATTGAAGGAAAAAGTACTGCCATTCATAAACCAATAATGACTGTTTTCAATCATGATTTTTAAAAAGGTACAGTATAACAAAGAGTTGGCTCCTCATTCTCTTGAAAGAGTCTTTGTTCACTGAATATCTTTTTATGTGTGGCATAATTTTTAAAAACTTTTTATTGTGGATATTTTCAAACATGCAAATGAATACCCATACATCCATTCACTTAACTTCAACAACTTGATAATATTGCTTCAGGTCAATATTGTTTCATCTATAGTCCCACTTCCAGATTATTTTAATCCAAATCTTAGTCATATAATTTCATCTTTAAATATTTCATTAATGCCAACTATAAATCTTGAGTCTTATTTCTGCCTTATTCTTTTAGTGATTAAACTAGATGGAAGAAGGAAAATGGAACTAACTTCTGCTGAGTGCTTACCATGCCAGATATTATGCTAGAGAATTTCTCCTGAGTTACTACTGGGTGAACCCCCTGCATGAATATTACAATTCCCTTTTTTTTTTTTTTTTAAGGAAACAGATAAACATTTCAATATCACTTAGCTATTGAGTTAGCATGGCTGGGATTCAAACCTAGGTTTGTCTGACTCAAAACCCCGTGCTCTTTCCTCAAATCAACAATGTCAGGCATGGAATTAAAAGTGCATTATACAAGGTAGGAAGTGTCTTATATAACCTATTTGAGGAAGGGGTATCTATTCAATCTTTAGGCTTCTCTCACGCTGTGAAAGACATTCACAACATCACACACAGGATGTTTCCTGATTCTAATTCCTCTAGTATTTCTAACACTATGATCCAGAATCCAAAAGTTCCACAGTTTTCTAAGTTACTGTTTTGATGCTCAGCAAAGCAACATGGACTCTGAGGTGTACTAGCAGGCAACATACTTTAGGTTTTATTAGGATGGGACACGCAGCAAGAAAACAAAAAACAACAACAAAAACAAACAAACCCAGCCTAGAAATCACCATAGGTTGAAAGGAGAAAAATTAACATGTCTAAGCATATGGAAACAATAGCTCTGCTAAGCATATTAACCAGAAGATTAGTTACCCAGGATATAATTTAGAAAATTTGTCATGCTGGTTTAAAATCTATACTCTATTCAATGAGATAGCCAACAAATAAAAGAGTACCTATTACCATTTACTTAAAATATTTTCTTCAAGGCACCACTACAATATTATTACACTAAGTAAAAATAAATTATTTTGTTCTATAATTCAAGTTTGTCTCAATGACAAAAAAAATTAAAAAAACAAAACAAAACATAAGATTCTTCAAGTAGGTTTCTAAATACTATGTTCTTGTGTGAAATGCATTTACTGTCTTAAGTATCATTCACGAGTTGGAGAAAATAAAAATCCAATCTTATAAAAAGAATTCAAATCATAAAGATAAGCATCAGCCACAAAAAGCTGAACAATTTTCACACTGACACTACTAGTATTTACTTTGAGATACCTACCTGTGTTTACCCTCAAACATGATGATTATAGTTCAGATTTTTAAAGTTTCAAAAATAAGTCATAATGAGAATTATTCATTTCAGTTAAGGACTCAAGGTTCCTAAGAAGCAATTCATGGTTTAGGAAAAAATTCAAGTGTATAAAATAGAAATACGATGTGTCAATAGCTACCAGCACCCCCAGTTTCTCCTAAGTCTATAAATTGTCATCAGTTATTAACCTCAAAAGTATTGCTTTAAAAGTTGATTAAGAATCACTATTAGTTACCTAGAGCCAAATATGTACACAAAGATACTGACATAATGCTTTATTACCGAATCAATACATATTTTCTTGGTTTGAAGCATATAACTATTTTTAATATCCCTATTTTTGTACTAAATATTCGTCGAAAGAATGAATGAATCTCAAATACTAATATTAAGAGATTTCTAAAAACAAACAAACAGAAAAACTGGGACTTCCAGCCAAGATGGAGGCACAGGTAGACACACTTTGCCTCCCTATACAACTATAAGAAGGATCATAACTAACCTCAAAACAAAAAACCACCAGAACTGCCAGAAAATCAAACTGTATGGAAGTCTGACAACTAAGGATTTGAAGAAGAAAGATTCATTAAGGCAGGTAGGAGGGGTAGAGATGGGGAGCAAGAGGATGTGGTGTGGTGGTGGTGAGGTAGAGACAGTGATGGTGGCCAGTGGAACAGGTAGTTCCACCTTTACATGTGATGGGTAAAAACTGAGAGGGACACCTGGGGAGTGAGCCATACCAGCCTCAGGCCAGACCACCCAGCCCAGGTTTCCAGTGCTGGAAAAATAAAGCCTCATAACTTCTGGCTATAAAAACTAGTGGGAGTTGAGGTGGCAGAAGAAATTGTCAGTCTCTCATGAAAGTCTGTTTAAAGGGTGCCATGGTCCTAGAATATATGCAAACCCATCCACTCTGGGAACTACCACCAGGGCAACAGCTTATGGGGTGCCAGTCACAAACAGGAAAAACAGGAAAAACAGGAAGTGGGTGAAGTGACTGGAAACAGGATGAGGGCCGAGCAATAGGCGTGGTTCCCTCTCCAGCCCCTCCCCCACATACAGCACCACAAAGCCGCAAAGTGGGTTGCCCTGTCCTGGCAAATACCTAAGGCTCCACCTCTTAAAATGTAACAGGTGCACCAAGACAGGGAGTCAGAGCAGCTCTACAGGGAGGCTGCCAAATTGAAGAGACAAAGAAATATGGCCCAAATGAAAGAACAAGTCAAAACTCCAGAAAAAGAACTAAACAAAACAGAGGTAGCCAACCTATCAGAAGTAGAGTTCAAAACACTGGTGATAAGGATGCTCAGAGAAATAATTGGGTGTGGCAAGATCATAAGGGAAGGAGTGAAGATTCTACTAACAGACATAAAGAAAAATCCACAGGGAACTAACAGTGAAGGGAAGGAAGCCAGGGTTCTAATCAACAATTTGGAATATAAAGAAGAAATAAACGGTCAACCAGTATAGAATGAAGAAACAAGAATTCCAAAAAAAAAAAAAAAAAAAAAAAAAAAAAAAAGAGGAGAGAATAAGAAGACTCAGACATCTCCAAAAGGGCCAGCATCCAAATTACATGGATGCCAGAAGGAAAAGAGGAAGAACAAGAATTTGAAACTTATTTGAAAAAATAATGAAAGAAGATTTCCCTAATTTGACAAAGGAAATAGACATATAAGTCAATGAAGCACAGAGAGTCCCAAACAAGTTGGATCCAAAAAGGACAACACCAAGACATATAATTAAATTGCCGAAGGTTAAAGACAAAGAGAGAATCTTAAAAGCAGCAAGAAAAAAGAGAGTAACCTACAAAGGAGTTCCCATAAGACTATCAGCTGATTTCTCAACAGAAACTTTGTAGGCAAGAAGGGACTAGCAAGAAGTATTCAAAGTGATGAAAAGCAAGAACCTACAACCAAGATTACTGTACCCAGCAAAGTTATCATTTAGAATGGAAGGACAGATAAAGTGCTTCCCAGACAAGGTAAAGCTAAAGGAGTTCATCATCACCATGCCCTTACTATATGAAATGTTAAAGGGACTTATTTAAGAAAAAGAAGAAGATCAGAACTCTGAACAGTAAAATGAAAACAAACTCACAACTATTCAACAACTGAATCTAAAAAACCAAAACAAAAACAAACTAAGGAAACAACGAGAACAGGAACAGAATCATAGATATTGAGGTCATATGGAAGGCTATCAGTGAGAAGGGGGGAAGGGGTAGAATGGGGAAAAAGGTACAGGGATTATAGGGACTAAGAAGCATGATTGGTAAGTACAAAACAGAGAATGGGATGTTAAAACGGGTAGAGGAAATGGAGAAGCCAAAGAACTTATATGCACAACCCATTGACAAGAACTAAGGGGAAAGATTGCTGGACGGAAGGGGCGTACCGGGTGGAAGAGGGCAGAAGGGAAAAATTGGGACAAGTGTGATAGCATAATCAATAAAATATACTTAGAATAAAAAAACAAACAACTCTACTTTTCATTTACTGACAGCAAACAAGATTTTTAAAATAATTCAATATTAAACTCTCAAAGTCAAAGCCTCAGAGAAAGGAAAGTTTTGGTTCATGGCCACTGACTCATTTCCTTAGAATAGATGATTCAACCTCCTGGCTTTAACATTGCTTTGCTTTCCCCTCCCCCTTCCAATTTTAATTCAGTACAAAGGGAAATAAACTGCTGATACTATAGAGCTAGCTTTCCTGTACTGCCACATTGTAACCTTTCAAATAAATTAAGTCTTTCTACAAGCTTTTATATACTTTTTGATATTACAGTCCTATTATATAATTCAATTAGCAGGGGATCAAACTCAAACATGCTACACAGATTTTTCTAAAAGTTATTGAAAAAGTTCAGTGATGTTTTGCCCCACGTCTTATAAATGAATAATCAAATTGTCACTGACACAAAGATGATTTCACTGAAATGTGTATTTTTTCTCCCACCCTGCACAAATGTTTGAAAATAAGTCTTGTTTTTCCACGATTTCTTTAAATATTTATATGTCTCAAATGTTGAGGTCCTTATGAATAAGTTCGTGAGTTTACCTAACACAGAGTCCAGACCCACAAAAACAAACGAAGAGTGTTAAACTCGAATACACCAAAGGCATGTCTACACATGCCCAGAAAGCCTGGCCAAGTGCATAACAGAAAGATAACACGTCTGGCTCCTCCTCTCCAAGTACAGGCAAGACAAGATCTAGCCAGCTATAAAAGGTTCAGAATCATGGGTACTGATGCTGCTGTTCAAAAAGAGCAACTTGTAAACTAAGAGGAGTGCCTCTTCCTTCTCATCATCTGTTACCCACTCCCTACCCCAAAGCCTTTCTGTTAGGTGCTGGCGGACACATAGAGAAACTGTTTGGGAGTTGGTATTTAAAATTGCCAACCCTTCCACTCACTGGAGGGAAGTACCTTCCTCATACACTTCAGGTAAGTCCCTGCCCCTCAAAAATGCTACTTTGTCTCCAGGAGCACACACAAGCACCTGATAAACTGGATTGATGACATGCATCTGTTGGGTCACAGCCATCATGCCTGGCCGAGTGCAACAGAAAGAGATTCGATGTTCAAATGGATTCGATGTTTAAAAATATATATTGCAATTTGTTAGATCTCCCCCCTTCCTAAAGGCTATTGCTTTGGAGTCAACAAGATGGGTTTGAATATAGACTCTCCCGTTTAATAGCTGTGGTATCATGGACAAAATACTTAAATTGTACTGAATTAAGTTTATCTATAAAATGGAAGATAATACACCTATTTTGCTAGGCTGTTGTAAGGATTACATTTAAAAAGCCTGTAGCACATTGGCAGGAATAAAATAATTATTCCATAATGGGTACTATTATTTAAATCTATATTCCATTTTGTCACCCTGTACATTTTATTTCCTTCTAACTTCTAAATCACTGTGAAATAAGATACAGTTGAGCAATATGGGTTTGAAATGTGTGAGTCCTCTTATATATGGATTTTTTTAACTTACAGTATTGATAAATACGCACAGTACTGTAAATGTAGTTTCTCTTCCTTATGATTATCTTAATAACATGCTTTCTCTAACTTATTTTATTGTAAGAATACAGTATACAATACATACAAAATATGTGTTAATGAACTGTCTAGTCAACGGTAGGCTGTGGGAAGTCAAAAGTTTTATGTAGATTTTCAACTCAGGTGGGGGAGAGGGGAGTGTCGGTGCTCCTAACACTTGAGTTATTCAAGGGTCAACTGAGATAGAAAATTCAGAACTGATACTGAAAGTATTAAAACCTGTTTGTAAATCTTAAAAGAATTTTCATAGGCATTGTTAATCAGCATGATGCCTGCATATTATAAATTCTTTTAAATTTCACTCCGTAGCTATATAAGGATAAAGAAATTTTGAGTCTAGTCTCAGCTGTATCACTAACTGTTGAGATTTACTGGACCAGTAATAGCCATCATGGCTTCCTATTTGCATTTGTGAAATAGGGATGCCACCATCTGTATCTGTAATTATAGTGGGACTAGAATTTACGTGGGCATGGTCATTATAGTCATTTCCAAGAGGAGAGCTCTAACTATGCACACACACACAGAGAAAAACAGCTTAAAGGAATTAACATTTTTCAAATGGATTCTTTTTTCACTTTCCCTTACCTCCAGGAAATTGGTGGTAGGGGGCACATGTTCCTTATTCCTCACTCCACCCTCAACAATCAATACCTGCAATGGTTAATGTTTTAAAGATTAAATGCCCTCTTATATTACAGTGTTTTTATAAACTTTCACGTATATCTGCTTTTATCACACACTTAACATCTATTAGCATTCTGTCATCTCCAGGTTTTTAGAACACTTCTATTTGCAGCTTCTCTACTGCCTCCTGTCTCCTTCATTCCAAACTAGTTTCTGACCACTTCACTCAAATTTACCTAAGGTCCCAATGATTTTCCAATGTCAGTTCTACAGAATTCATTTTGAACTTCAACCTTCTCAATCTCCTTGTAGGGCAGGACATCATTATCTCCCATTCCTTCTCAATATTCTCTGGTATCACTCTCTTCTTCTACCCTGGTGTTAAACACTGGTGTTCCCCAAGGAGATACTCCATCCATTGCCCTTTATTCTCCTCCTAGGAAATCTTACTAGCATCTATGGTTTTGAAATGAATTTGCAAGTTAACTCCTAAACCTCTATCTGTAAACTTAGCGTCTCCTGACCTATCTACTGCATATCTCCACATAGATGTCCATGCCATAGGTGCCTAAACCTGCTGTTGAAACTAGGCATGTAATCTCCCTCCTCTCAGTAAACTTGCTCCTTTCCTTCTAATTTATATCTTTATAAATGTAACCTCATTAGCAGTCACTCATTCAGACTTTTCCCCTTGTTTCCATTCATTCTGTTGGCCAAAACTTGTTGATTCTGCTCCTAAAATAGGGCTTCCAAAACTATAGTCCTGCCCTGACCTGTGTGGCTCAATTGGTTGGGTGTTGTCCCACAAACCAAAAGGTTGCCGGTTCCATTCTGGTCAGGGCACATGCCTAGGATGTAGTTAGGTACCAGTCCTGGAGTGTGCAGTAGGCATTGGATTGATGTCTCTCTCTTTCACATTGATGTTTCTTTCTTTATTCCTTTCCCCTCCTTCTCTCTCTAAAAATAAGAAAGAGAGAGAGAGAGGAAGGAAGGAAATGAAAGAAAGGGGAGCGAGAAAGAAAGAAAGAAAGAAAGAAAGAAAGAAAGAAAGAAAGAAAGAAAGAAAGAGGGAGGGAGGGAGGAAGGGAAGAAAGTTAAAAAATACTGTAGTCCTTGGAACTCTTGTTTCATAGAATAGAGATGGATACTTGTTTTAAGAAAAGGGGGGCAGCTCCGTGATGAAATTAGTTTGGGAAATGCTGGGTTAAAGCAGGACTTCTAAGAACCTTCAATACAGGAGTGAAGTTTTAGGTTTACAGTTATGAGTACATGACACTATTTATTCTTGTATTATTATTTGTTATTATATTATTTGTATTATTTGTCCTTTTATTATTTTGTATCCTTACTTATGATTTATCTTTTAAGTAATGATGGCTAGTAATTTAACCTACTTTTGTCCATCCCAGTATATTGCTGAAGGACCTTGTGAATCCCAAATACAAATAAAATATGAAGTATTAGCCAAATAGCTTGGAAGTCTTTCTTCCCAGGACTGTGATCAGTGTTCTACAGAACACACTTTGCAAAATGCCATTCAAGTATTTCTCAAACATGTTCTCCCCTCTCCACCACCATAGCCATTGTTTCAACTAAAGAATTTTAAAATAGGTTTCCTACCTAGGATCTTTACTCGGTGGTCACACAGTAGTCGGTAAGCTCCCTAAAATGTCAATCTCATGCAGTTTTGTGCTGAAACATTCTACAAGGTTTTCCCAGTACCCAAAGTATAAAATAAAAGTTCCTTAAAAAAACCAAAGGCACTTCATGATCCAGACCCCAAACATTTTTCCATCTTCATCGCACATCACCAGTTCACCCTATGCTCCAGGCATTAACTAGCTGTCAATTCCTGATGGTGTTAAGCTAACACCTGGCTTTTGTACATAGCTATTATGCTGCCTAGAATGTCATCCACCTCTTGTTTATCTGAATAACTCCTACTCATGCCTTAGAAATCACCTCAGATGGACATCTTCAGAAGCCTTCCATTCTTCTGGGGCAACATCTATTATAGCATACCTCCGTAATTATCTGTGCATACATTTCTATTTTTCCACAGACTGAACTTCTTGAAGATTAAGGACACTTATTTATTTCTGCTTTGAGGGCCTAGTACAGTGCCTGGAACCTATTAAACAAATCCTTGATGAATAATGTATATGTTAAATGAATTAACATATACATTATCTTTTAACCATTATGTTACTTCTGAAAACTCATTTAAATGTATAAAGTATGTGTTCTATTCTTGCAACTTTAGTTAGGGCCTGGGACATTTTAGGCTTTGTGGGTCACATGATCTCTGTCATTATTACTCGACTCTGCTTTTGCTATGCAGAGCAGCCATAGACGACACACAAATATTAGTCAATGATCATGGATAGGTTCCAATAAAACTTTACTTATAAAAGCAGGCAGTGGGCCAGAGCGAGCTTATAAACCATAGTTTGCCAATATCTCAATGATTTTAACTGGTACCCTTCAGTGCAGCTACTGAAATTATAGGTATGGTATTAGGGAGAAATAGCCACCCTCTAAAAGTGAACTGTGCAATATGATAGCCAGTGACCATGTGTGGCTATTGAGCACTGGAATGTAGCTAGTCCAAACTGAGATGCGTTCTAAGTATAGAAAATACACTTTTAGATTGTGAAGATTTTGTATGAAACAAAGAATGTGAAATATCTCAATAATTATTGTATACTGGTGACATTAAAATAATATATTTGATATATTGGGTTAAATAAAACATTATTAAATTGATTTGACCTGTTTCTTTTTACTTTTTTTTTAAAGATTTTATTTATTTATTTTTTAGAGAGAGGGGAAGGGAGGGAGCAAGAGAGGGAGAGAAACATCAATGTGTGGTTGCCCACTGGGGACCCAGCTGCATATGCCTGGGCTGGGAATCAAACTGACAACCCTTTGGTTCACAGCCCACGCTCAATCCACTGAACTACACCCGCCAGGGTTCTTCTTACTTTTAAAAATGTGGCTACTAAGTTGGTCCGACGGTTGTGGGTTATTGTTAAGCTGATTAAAAATGTGGCTACTAAAATATTTAAAATTATATATGTGGCTTGCATTATATTTATATTGGACAGCACTGCTCTAGGACAGAATAGTTATAGAAAAGAATATCCCTCTTTTCAAGATTGCAAATGAGATACTTTACCCAGTTACCAAAGTGTCTCTATTCAAATCTGCTGTGTATCCTGTTTTCTTTCTATCAGTGGTGCTATAATTATCTTTTAGATAAGAATAAAGAATCAAAATCTTCAACACCTTCTCCTTCCACAAGAAATGTATTTTGACCAATAAATTTTATCTCACTCCTTTCTCATTTTCTCTGTGCCTTACTTGGTCCTCATTTTCTCACCTAAATTATTAACAGTCTCTTGAAAGGAATTCTTTCTTTCAATCTCTATCCATGACCCTGATACCCATGATTCCATACAAAACTACTATTTATATTTATATTCCTAAACATTGCGACTCTCTCCAGCTACATAAACATTTTCAATTTTTGGTGGCTTCTATTATACACAAAAAAAATATCCAAACTACTTGGTCTAGTTCTTGGGGCCTTCTAAAAATCTCATTTTCAACTTCCATTTTGAAACTTACCTCCTCTCGCACCACTCAAGTCAAACATAAGATTGCAGATAAAATATAGGCCAGCTTGAATTTTAAATCTGAATTTCAGATAAACAAAAATTTTCAGTATGTAATTTTAGTATACTACTTGGAATATATTGTATTCAAAATACTGTTATGTGAAATTGAAATTTAACTGGAGGCCCTATATATTCATTTGCTTTAAAAGGCAACCTTGAGTCCTGGCTGATGTAGCTCAGTGGATTGAGCGCGGGCTGGGAACCAAAGGGTCCCGGTTCGATTCCCAGTCAGGGCACATGCCTAGGTTGCAGGCCAGGTCCCCATGAGGGCCATGTGAGAGGCAACCATACATTGCTGTTTCTCTCCCTCTCTGTCTCCCTCCCTTCCCCCCTCTCTAAAAATAAATAAAAATAAAATCTTAAAAAAAAAAAGGCTAAGAAAAGATTTAAAAAAAAAAAAAAAAAAAAGGCAACCTTGATCTGATGTCTTTTTTTTTTTTTAAGAGAGAGGTGAAAGGAGGGAGAAAGTGAGGGAGAGAAACATTGATGTGTGAGAGATATATAGATCAAGTGCCTCTCTCATGCCCCCAACCAGGGACCTAGCCCACAACCCAGGCATGTGCCCTGAGCAGGAATTGAATTGGCAACATTTCAGTTCACAGGCCCGGTGCTCAATCCACTGAACCACACCAGCCAGAGCTGATAAGCCTATTCTTTATCTCCCAAATATAATATATAGATCACTACCCTTATGCCTTTGCTCATACATTTTAAATGAGAAAATGGATGTAACGCACTTAGAACAGTGCCTAGCACACAACGAGCATGCAATAAATATTAATACTATAATTCCTCTGATTTTGTGAGTCCAGCTCAATTCTCACTGGCCTTGCCTAGCCCACTTCAGCCCAGAATATATCTCCTTTCTCTGTGTAGTATTTGAAAAAAATACTTGATTACTTATTTTGAGCATTTTAAGCATCTGCCTTACCTAGCCTTAAATTTCTACTGCATATAGAAATTACTGACAAATAGGATTTTTAAGTAAGGCACTTTCGCATTGTACCAATATTATCTATCAATTTTTATTTATTAAGTCCCAGCTTAAACTCCCAAGTACATGATTAGAGCATTCTAGCTTACCCTAGACTCTAGGCCAGAGGTGTCAAACTCATTTTCACCAGGGGCCACATCAGCCTCGCGGTTGCCTTCAAAGGGCCGAATGCTAGTTTAGGACTGTATAAATGTAACTACTTCTTTAACAGTTAAGCAAGAGCTCGACTTTGCTGCTGGGTAGAAACAAGGTGGAGGGCCGGATTCAGCCCACGGGCCTTGTGTTTGCCACCTGTGCTCTAGGCTCTTGCTGACAGGGGGATATAGTGTTTTTAGTAAACCTCACTTACAAAAATGAAGCTGTAATGGGATCTTAAAAGTAAGACATTTACTTATTAAACAATACTGAAATGTCTGCAGTTATGATTTATCAGGTAGAGATGTAATATAAATTGTGCACTCTAAGTTTTCTAAAACTTTTTTTTTCTGTGCAGCCATTTCATGTAGGTAAAACTTTTCTTACTTCAAAAGGAGCATATCCAGGGTCCGGCACAAATCACGCCCATTTTTTATTACAAAATCTTTTATTATAAAATCATAAGCATGTAATTCCGTAACATAACAATATCACACTCAAGCACACCATATGACATTTTAGGTGAAATGTTCAAATTAGAACTATAAATTATTACACCCACATTATATTATTACCCTACCCACTACACTCAAGCAGGCCTTACTTCTGCCGGACCCTGTATATAAATAATCATGCAAATAGATCAGTGAAAACTTTTCCTACTTTTTACAATGACCTCTGAAATTCACAAGCTATTGAGTAGTCATGTGATTTTTACAGGAAAAAAAAAATTTCTCAAGCCGAATCTAAAGCCATTTTCTCCATGATATAGATGACTTAAATCATGTGACTCAAAATCTGTTAATGATCAAATCAGAAAATTACATTACTGAAAGTAAGCTTTTTATAAAGTAAGCAAACACACACACAAAGTACATTAATAACCACTTGTACACCTCAATCACACTTATGGTATAGTACAGACTACCTGAGTTCAAAGTCTGGCTCTGCTGCTTATTAACATATACCTTTCCTGAGGCTGTTTTCTGGACTATAAAATGGGAGCCCTTTCCCCAAAGTTGTGAAGATTAAGAGAATATGCATGAAATTCTTAGAACAATAAATTGATATATGGCAAATGATTAAAAAAATGCTTATTATTCTTAGAATATTTCCCAATTTGATCTCTTAAGGCCTAGACCCAACCTAGGACTTACTCACAAACACTAACTTTTAGAAATAAAGACAGAGAAAGCACTTTGGTGTGCCACATTAGAACAAACTTCAAAGATTCAAATCCCCGCTTTTATAACTCCCATAACAAACCTGTTTTTTCCTCTCTCATACGCTCTGATCTTCTTAGGCCAGTCCATTCAGGTGTAATGAGAAACAGCTTTTATAGTCATGAATAACCAGATTCACATAGGTCTTTCTGTGAACTACAAGTGTTTTTATTTTTTAAAGCCCATTTTGTAAATGTCCTCTATAAAACATACTTTCATAACCCCTAAGTTATTTGTTTAGTTTCTCTTTTAAGAATTACATATTCCCACACCCTACTATGTAAGTAGTATGCAACTCTAGGGAATAATTCATAATTAACATATACCTTTCATGTGTAAATTATTTTTCCTAGTTTATAGTGGTTACATGAATAATACCAGAAGAAACCAAATGTCTTGTAACACATTAGTTTCCAAGTCAATGAAACACTTCCTCTTATAAAGTTTCATAATATAAAATACTGGACTCAGGACCTGATTACAGTAATACCAACTGAATAAAAGCTACAGTTCAATGATATCTGAACTTATTCCAAATTAATCTGTTATCTGGAAGCACTTTAACAGAGAAGCACATTTAACTTATACCCAAAGACCAGCAAAACTACCAAAACATAAGGAAAATATTTTTAATAAAATGATTCATAAAATTTGAGATGTTAAATTGAAACTGAAAAACTACTGATTTCATACATTTAAACTTATTTATGGAAAAAGAAAATCCCAGGTAGACTACTCAGTATGTCTCAAGCAAGGATCCCTAAATGTTCAAACGTTGTAAATTATATTTGCCATTGAATCCTAAAGCTTTTATTAGACTCATTCGTTTAACAAGTCTTTTACTCTGAATTGTTACATGTCTTATATGTTAATACTTTTTAAAAATTGGGCTTTAGATCTGGGGTCAACAAACATTCTTCATGAAGAGCCAGATAATAAATATTTTAGGTGTTTCAGGCTAAATACTGTCTCTATTGCATATTCACATTTGTTTTGTTTTTGTTTTTGTTTTTGACAGCTATGGGGGAAACTTAAGGGGGTAGAGGGATTAAGCAAAAAGGAAAAAGGACTCATGGCCATGGACAACAGCGTGGTGATTGTGGGGGTGGGGTGGGAGGGGGTATGAGGAGAATAAATGGTAATGGAAAAAACACAATAAAAAAGAACAAAAAAGAAAATGACAATAAAATAAGATGTCTTAAAGTTTAAAAAAAATTAAAGAAAAACAGCTGCAGCTAGATTTGCCCTTGGCCATGGTTTCCCCACCCCTGCTTTATACTATATATATTATCTTCTTGTTACTATGTCAATTCCTCTGATATTAATTTTTCTCCCTTCAAATATTCGTTCAACTGTCACCTTCCCAATGAGGCCTTCTCTGAACACCATATACATAGAACATAGTATATACTACATAGTATATCACCTAACATTTTTATTTATCCTGATCTTTGTCCCCACATCCCGTCCCTGCCCACCACCACCAAGATAAGTTCTATGAAGGCAGATATTTTTTCACTGGTGTATCTCAAGTATATCAGTAAGTGCTTAATAAATTTACCCTCAAACTTATGAAACAAATACTATGGAGGAAATATATAGTATCCTAGTGAAATAATTTAACAAGTGAAAAGGTATTAGAGAACAGGACTGACAAATACTTTCATTTTTTAAATTGTTTCTAGCCATAAAACATTTTAAAGGGAAAAAAGGTTCAAAATAAAAGCATTTTCTGTCTCACAATATGAAGAATTCTCTTATTATTAATTCCCTGGAGGTTCACCATTACTTTAGCTTATTTAATAACAAATTTCAATTGTCGTCCCTCAACCTCCCCACAGACCTGTTCTGCCTCTTTGATCTCTTTGGTCTGTATTCCCTGCCCATTCAACTCACTAATCCAGTCTGGCAACTTTGAAGTTTAGCAAATCAAGGAAAAGTTACTTTGTCTCATCTATGGCTCCATCTCCCAGCATACCCTTTTAATATATTTCCTAAAACTGTAATCTTTCATACTTTCTTTACCATTCAAAATAAACAAAACAAAAAGCTGTTTCTATTTAATATTATACTCCAAATACATTATTCTCAGTGATTAGTCAGGCTTAAAAGTTATTTTTTATTGCTATATGTGGTTTTACAATTTTTACCTATTAAAAAAACAAGATTTGCCTTACTAATATATACTTGGCAAGGTATTGAGGAATTTAGTAAGCGCCATCACCATTCAGATTATGGCTACTTTATTTCTAAATTTATATTAAAACATAACCTACTGAACAGTAAAATGGTTTCTACTGCTATCACCGATAAATTGATACTTGATAGCCATTAGTAACTCACAATACTAAATATGTTAATAACATTAGTGTGAAGGTCTAAATCACACTAGAGATCACATTAAGACATTCTAAAATCAAACTACAGTAAGTGCCAATACTGAATAAAGAGGGAATGCTTACAGCAAAGGAAATGTTTTAAGAACCCTTTTATCCAAGTTATGTGTCTACTATTTTCTTTCTAAATGGCTAGTTCTGCCTTTCTTATCAGACAAGCAACAAAGTCTAACTTTAAAATCCAAGTCAGTTGTTAAGGGTTAAGATGACTTGTCAGGCCAATTCTTTATAGACACAATTCTGTACTCCTAAATATGCTATGATTGTGATTTTGAAAAAACTAGAATAAAAACTGCTAGAGAACTTTATTTTCTAAAAATTATTTTCAACTGTTTTTGTGTCCTAAATTATCATAAAATCAGGTAAGTTTGGTGGAACTAAACCAGGGCAAAACCTCCTTATCGAGCTAGCATTACAAGAACCAAATTCTCCTTTTTTGTTCTTAAAAAAGTTAGGTGACTACCACATTAAGTCACTTTATACCATATGTCCCTGGAGAATAACATGGCCCAACATATCACATGCCCCACTTAATCTAGTTCAAAGGAGCAACATAACGTGAGAAACTGCACTGTGTAATTCCTTTATTTTCTGCATATTAGTGCTTTACCAACACTACAACCATTAAGAACACAATTCCAGGTACTGTACTTTTTAGTTTGGGGCAGTCTACAGTCCCATTTACTTATATTAGACAAGGTTAACCTCATTCAAAACGTACTGCAGTTTATAAATTCACATAAATACAGAAATTGATTCAATTAAACAAAAACTTTAGGATCTCATTTTTTAAATTCTTAGATTATAACTTTCTCTGCAGGCTATAATTTCCTGCCCCATGATCAGCAACAGTTATGGTTCAATTTAACTACATCAATTATTGGCCTTTTATAGCCTTAAAAAAAATGTGACAATTACAATCTTACCAAAAGGTTTAGGATTTTCCAAATTTCAAATATTTGTTTGCCCCCTCCACCCCCTCATTATTAAACATTTCAAATAAACTAAAAATAACCACATCTCACCTGCAACATTCAACAGCAATCACTTGATGTATAAAATTTTAACTATGCCCCGTTATTTTAAGACACAAAAAATGGCTGCCTATCACTCTAACTCTCATAAGTTAGAAATACTACATTTAGAATTAACACGAGGGTTTCAAGTTTCCTCCAGTTTAGGCATTTATACCTTTGTGCTTGTCTTGTTTCAGGATGTTATTATAGCATTGATATTTGTATTACCGATGTATGTACCTTAATGTAATAATTTGAAACACTAAGAATTAAATTTATGGTAGAGCCTTGGGAATCTTAAAAGCAACTAAAATGTTCTTAGATGTGTCTGCCAGCTTCATTTCTAGAGATACTTCTACTAAAATGAAACTAAGAATTTTATACTTTTGTTGCATTAATTCAAAAATCCCTCCGTACCATCAGGAGCCTGCAGCATAGCACCTTTGCTCATCTGCTTTAAGTAAAATGTTTTGTCAAGAGTTTTACTTTGAATAGTTCATTTCTTATAGCCTTTGCTTTTCATACATCTTTGGTAAAAGCTCCATCATACAATATGGCCAAAGCACGAAGGACCAATACTGTCCAACTATATACCATGATATCCCGCTCAGTTTGTCTTCAAACACCCTCATAAAACCCATTTTTTTTTCCTGTATACTGCCTTTGCAGTCTATACTTCTGAAATTCCCTAACTTTAATTCCTTGAGGATCTCTAAACTTAATCCTTAAGGCTATTTAAGAACCACATGCTGCTTCACAATTCTGTATCAGGCATTAATATTTGGTTCAAAGTATTATCATAGTGGTCTCAAAAATCTAGTTACTGGTTCTAGCCAGCTGAACAAGTAATGTGGCTAGGATCTAGATATCAACAAGTGAGCACACTGCTTACCCTTGAAGAAAAGTAAGTTTACATTCATTGTCATCTGTAGGTTCTCTTCATCCTACTTCCCCTTTAATTGCCATTCCTCATGTCTACACGTCATTCATTCATCACATTTCCTTCCTTAAAGGAGATGGTGTATTATTGAACCAACAGGATATCTGACTTACTATTTGGATGAGTTAATCCTACAAACAGTACTAAATATCTTTTTTTTATAAAACATCTTTTCCAGTGTTCTTATTAATGGAGGTGTGGATCACTCATCTATAAAAAAGACTTTTATCTTCAATCAGTTGCTGTAATGTAAAAACAGGAATGTATATTTTTCCAACTAGGTAAAAGGTGCATACAATTTGAATTGTTAAATGTTTTATTAATGAACAAAGTAAACATCCTAGTAATTTAAAACTATTGATCTTAGACATTTGAAACATGATAAAAGTATATATTCCAGTTTTGCCCAAAAATCACTTAAAATATCTACAAATATTTTAACTGTGTGCAGATATACCATTATTGCTCCATTTTTTGGAAAGAGTCTTTTTAAAGTTAAAAAAGGCAAAACACAGCAAAGTTGTCAACTCTGCAGTGAAAAAAATGTGTTCTCGACAGGTTACAATTTCATATTTTTACGTGGTGTAAGTTAGCTATGTAATGGGGAACTTGAGATTTATCCCTACTCATGCATGATGTATGTTTCAGAACTTAATAGCTGGCATTTCAAAGAACTTCTTATATTACCTTTTTAACATACTGATGTGCAATCGGAACATATTACAATGATATTACTCATTATTTGCCACTGTGGGCTAAGTTTACTAGACTGGTCTTGGATAGAAAAGGTCACATTTGAAATCACTAAGTAAAGAACTCATAAGGGAGGGGGAAAGGCCTTAAATATAAAAGACAAACGGCAGTTTGATTAAGCAATAATTTTCAGTTTACTAGATGAAACAGACTTGCAACACAGTCTGCATGAATGCAAAATAAGCCATCTACAGCAAGTGATAAAGAAACTGGGCAAAAAGGAAAAAAAAGCATACATTGGGGGAAAAAAGATTCTCTTGAAATAAAAAAATCATACCATTATTATAAAGGACTTTACCAAGAACTGCTATATTTTCCCCATCCCATTTGCTGGAAGTTAACAAAAGCATCTAGCACTTTGTGTTCATGTCAAATGTCAGATCAGATCATCCTAACGCAAAGCAAAAAAAAAAGAAAGAAAGAAAGAAAAAGAAACAAACAAAAAGGAAACTCCCTAACCCTCCCAAACTGTAGAACAGTAACTCCAGAGTTCAAATTCAAAAGAGAGTGGCAATTGAAAGAGGTGATGGTGGCGATAATCCTATGAATGGGTTTTTGATTTCTCTCCTTCCGGGGGATGGGTGGAGAATGCTCATTAGGATTTGTAGTTAGAGGTTAACCATGTGAGCCCCTCATAGAGTCCGTCCCCTGAGGTGGCACAGGAGGGCTGCACATACCAGTTCCTGTCCCGAATCCGGGTCAGGCCCAGTTTCTCCTGGATCTCGTGGGGTTTCATGGCATCAGGCAGGTCCTGCTTGTTGGCGAAGATGAGGATTATGGCGTCCCTCATCTCCCGGTCATTGATAATGCGGTGCAGCTCCTGGCGGGCCTCGTCGATGCGGTCGCGGTCGGCGCAGTCCACAACGAAGATCAGACCCTGGGTCCCAGTGTAATAATGCCGCCAGAGCGGCCGGATCTTGTCCTGGCCTCCCACATCCCACACGTTGAACTTGACATTTTTGTAAGTCACCGTCTCCACGTTGAAACCCACGGTGGGGATGGTGGTCACCGACTGGCCCAGCTTCAACTTGTACAGGATTGTTGTCTTGCCGGCCGCGTCCAGGCCCAACATGAGGATCCGCATTTCCTTGTTCCCGAAGATCTTGGATAGCACCTTCCCCATCGCGTCGGAGGAGCCGGGGCCGGGGGCATTCAGGTGTCCCGAGTCCCGTCTGCCAACAACGCCGCCGCCGCCGCGAAACCGAAACGAAGCCTCCCAGCCGCGAGGGCGCCCGTGCGGCCTGCGTGGGAGTTGCCTCCTCGGGGCAGAGGCCGGGGCCCGCCGCTCACTCGGGCATCACCGACCGCACAACTTGGTTCCTCCACTCGCCGCTGCCGCCGGGGCCCTGAGTCTGCGCCGGGAGCCGCCGCCCTGCTGAGGCGCGGCCCGGCCCGGAACTGCCCTTCCCCCAGCAGGCGCCGCGCGAGCGCCGCTGCGGTTCCCGCTCCTCAGCCTTCTCCTCTCAACGTCGCGGGAGACTACGACCCTCTGGTCCGCCCGCCGGTCCGCAAACACGGGGCTTACCACCGACCCAAGCTACTCGAGAGGGAGCGAGGCTCCGGCGGCTCGTCAGGTCATTGATCCTCGCGGGAACTCGGTGCGCTGCCTGCAGAGACACAGAGAAGGAAAAGAGATTACCGCCGGAGCTCCAGAGGGAAGCGGCGGACGAGGTGGCCCGCTTTCCCAGCTCGGCCCGGGAGGTTACCTCCAGCCGCCGCCCCGAGCGCGGGCTCCCGGCCGCCACCTCCTCCTCCCAGCTCTGCCGCCGCTGCCGCCGGAAAAGGCGCCGAGGAAACCGCCTCACTTCCCCTCCCGACCACGCACGCGCAGCACAGGCCGACCGTTCAGACCGGAGCGACCTCTGAAAGGAGAGAGGCCCGCGCGCCAAGCGTCACGGGCGCCACGCGTAGGGGGGCGGGGCTACGGCAGCTCGGAGGGCGTGCAGAGGCGGCCCGCCACAGTTCCACGTTTTCGGCTTCCGACCCCTGTGCATTCTTCGTTCCTCTAGCGTCTTCTCACTCTGCCTTTCTCTTTCCCGATACCCCCACTCGAACTACTGGAGCAAACACGCTGGGGAGCTGCACAGGGTGGGGCCCCCGGGTAGCCCGCTCCCATGACCAACGGCTCCCCCATGCTGCTTCCAGGTCTTTTCTCAGACCTGGTTGCCCGCCAGGTCGTCCCAGAGTTCCCTCCATATCGCCCCAGCCTTCGTGCTCCCACGGTCTGTCACGGAAGCCCTATCTGCTGTTTTTACCTTTTCCCCAACCCTTCCTCGGCTTCCTTTATTCCTCGTGCCCTGTGCGTTTCCTGACAGACACGTGGGAGACAACTGTTTCCTGTGGAATCTGCCAGTCAGTGAGTGCGGTGTTTTTACTAGCTTGGGTTTGCTCTGAAGTCCTTCTGAGTGTTTGAGCCCTATCGTTATACATCACGTCAGAACCGGCCCGCATTTCTTACAAATTACAGTATTATCAAGAGTTCCTGTCCTTGCCGCATTTTCAACTTTTTAGAATGTGGTAACTTTTCATATTTAAATATGTCCTTTTAGTGTATTAGTAGTAGCTTCTCACCCACCACCCATTCTTAACTTTAAGAGGCCTAGATGATATAATGTTAGCTTATCACTTAGAATCAAAAAGATTTAGGTAACTACTTCTGTGGCCTAAATCTGGGTATTTAACCTTTCTAAGTTTGTTATCTCGTGTGTAAACAGTAATACTGGCCTTGCTCTCTGCACCCCATTTGAGGTTTAAATAATATCAGGGATCCTAATATTAGGGAAGACTTTAGGGAACCATTTTGTATCAAATGGCTAGTGGTAAAGTTAGCTTAAAATGAAAAGGAGGTGAAGGCTTTAAATAAATGAACCAAGGGGAGGAGAAACAGGATTTTTTTAAAAAAGGAACATACTATAAAAGTATGCAGTAACATACTTTTTATTTCATAATTTTAAAAAATTGAT
Organism: Micronycteris hirsuta; assembly: GCA_004026765.1. Lineage (NCBI taxonomy): Eukaryota > Metazoa > Chordata > Mammalia > Chiroptera > Phyllostomidae > Micronycteris > Micronycteris hirsuta. The sequence continues at coordinate 90,362 of PVJI01001980.1, read as the reverse complement.
AATAGTAGGTTAAATGATAACCTTAAAACGTCATGCCTGAAATAAACTTGTTACCAATATTTGGACAATGATCTAATTTACTTTCCGTCTGCCTTAATACGCACTTAATTCCCCAAGAGCCCCACGGGATAGGTAGCATTAAAATGGTTCCTTTACACTTGAGCAAACCGGGGTCTCCAAGAGATTCTAAGGCCTCACAGCAAGTTAAGAGAAAGAGCCAGGATTCAAACCCAGAGAACCCCTGTTTCAAAGCCTTGTGCTATATAGCCCAAGCCGCACAACTGTATTTCCGTAGGAAAAAGGCCCCTGGCAGAGAGACTCACTTTTCTGCCATCTCTATGTGGACGCCCCTCCTGCATGGTCTCCCTGGTGAATTTGCTCTCAGCTGAGGCAAAACAGGAAGGAGAAAGCCTGCCTTTCTTTAGTGTCCCAGCATCCAGAAGGGTCAAATGGAGACTGCTTGGAGAAACTGGCCACGTTTGGGGAAGAACAGATTACCTATGTCTCTGTCGCCCCCTCCTGTCCAAAGGAGAACTTCACATGCCCACAGCCCTTGGGGAGCATCCCAAACCCAGTGCAGGCTGGAAAAGGGTGTCAGGAGCAGTGCTTCCTAAGGCATCCATGAAGTAGGGCCAGGTTGTGGCTTTTCTTTTTTTTTTTTTTAGCTTGCTGGTAACTTTTTGTAAAATGCAATAAAAATGAATTAGTAAAAAAAAAATACTGCTTGAATGATGTAACAATGTCAAATTGCTATAAAAGTTTCTAATGCTTACTCAAGATTTTCAAGTACTTCCTGTTCTTGTCTTTATATGGACAGGTAAGAGTAGTTCCTGAGCCAGCAGGGGTTCAGGTGAGACAGGATAGTAAGAAGTAGGAAAATTCCTGGACTAGCAGAATGGGGACAAGAAAATTAAACAAGGCCAAACAGTTTGAGCACCTTACAACCAACTAGTGAGTTGCAAGACCTTAGGAATTTCCTCCTCCCAAATTCCCACATTTCCCCTATGTAAACTTGCTTCTGAAACCTCTAGGGAAGGTGGATGTTTTTACCTGCCGCCACCTCAGATTGCTGGCCTCTGAATATTAATAAAAGCGCAATTAGGCCCTAGCTGGTGTGTCTCAGTGGGTTGAGTACTAGCTTGTGAACCAAAAGTTCACAGGTTTGATTCCCAGTCAAGGCACATGCCTGGGTTGCGCGCCACGTCTCCGGTTAAGGGCATGTGAGAAGCAACCAGTGATGAACCTCTTGCTGCTTACAGTGACAGGCAGCATTAGCCCCGGACTTGGTTGCCCTCTGGTTTCATTGGGACCGCACTTCGAGTAGAACTGGTCAAATGGCCACTGCTGGCCCAAGGTCAAATTCCCTGGGGCACTGCCTCAGCAGCCGGCAAGGACTCCTGTACCATTCTGAGGCTTGGGTCCTGCTGCTGTCTTGGGGTGCAGATCTGGACCTGCAGCTGGAACAGAGGAGGAACTTAAGCCTGAGTCCCAGGGACAGTGCCCAGAAGCCAAGCCCCGGGTTCTACCCTTCTTGTCCATGAGAAACCAGCAGGAAAGCTGAGGCTGTCCACGCCAAGGAGTCCTCTAAAAATACAACTCCTTTCCCTGACAAGCTGTGAAGGTGGGAGGTTATAACCTGAAGTGAGGGCAACAATGGTGGTTTCCCTGGGTTTGATTCCAAAATTGTACAGTCACTTCACCTTGCCACTTGTCACTTCTGAGCTTCCCCTTCCACAAATGTAAAAAAGGAGAGAGTTGGTTGCACTGAGTTCCTTGTAAATCAGACATGCTCTGCTTGTCCTGGAAAATCTATTGCCTGCCCTCAGGAAAGGGGAACAAGGCTAATACACCTGCAAAAGGACAAACCGGACCAAACTCAATGGAAATGAGCATCAACTGCATTGCTGAGGTCATAGCTGAGGCATGAGATAAATTCATACAGACTACCAAGTCCTGTGGAGGATAATGGAAGGGGTGGCCACTCTATCAAGGAGAGTGCCTTGGAGAGGAGAGTGTATGACTCTTACCTTGACAGGCTTTTATTGTCAGGCACATTACATTGAGGGTGGTTTTCATTTACTATGCACAGATCCTCATTGACTATGCATAGAATCACTGTAGGTGATTACCTTTTACAGATAACAAAGGAAAAGATGTTGCTAATTACATCAAGAAGGAAGGATATTTGCAAATGTAAAGGGAAAAGTGGTTGAACTGGTTACACTCCTCCTTGGAAGGTTTAGAATAGATTTTAGGAAGTTGCAGTAAGCCCTTGCTGCCTCAATTCAGGGTGAGGGATTTTAGCAAAAAGCAAGTCTCAAAGCGGCCTAGATACAATGCAGGCCTGATTCCCCATGGGAGAAACCATCGTGGGCATGGGTCCTTTGTTGCTCCCCACTGGGAGCTGGGCCCATGCCACGCAGAATGGTCTCCCATACATTGCAGGATGCTCCCAGGGCTTATACAGGGACAAGCAGGATCCAGCACTGGAGAGATCAGAAAAGGAAGAAGCAGCAATTACATTATCCATTTGAGTCAACTGAATTCTTAAGATTGGCCATCAAGCCTGGGCAGTTTTTTAGCAGCTGGGGCAGAGAAGTGAGTGCCATAAGTCACAGAGCACTTGTTATAAAGGAGGCATGGCTATGAATTCCCCAGAAGATACAAACTTTGTCCTGGCCCTAAATTTAAAAGAATTTTTCACACATGACCTTATTTAGGGGACAGTAAGAACACAGCAGCCTCCACAAGTTTTATGGCAAAAGCAGAAGTGGTTTTCGTATGGCCGTTTTCTTCCAGAAACCTTGGAGGAAGGCCAAGGACACACCAAATAGCATTGCAGCTCAGTAACTGTCTTCTTAGTTTTTAGACAACAAATGAACTTGAGCATATTAAAAGGGAAAGTCAAACTTGCTAAGTAAATTACACAGGAGGCAAGGCCATTTTAAAGTACATTTGCTTTCCTCTTAGCGGAGTCACTGATGGACATACAAACCTGCCTTTCCTTTCCAAGGTATGGACTGACTCTCTCACCCCTGGGCCAACAGCAAACATCCTTGTCTGCCTGACTCCCACATGCTGGCCTAGAGGCACTCTGGTATGAGGCCAATTTAGCCACTCCTATGATTAGCCACTGTTGGGCAGCATTGAGCCAGCAACTGAAAAGCAAACTTTCAAAAATTCCCTTTATAAGCAAAGCCATCCAGCTTGTATGCAATTCTACCAATCTACTAATTCTATTAATCTTGAAAGTCCAACATTAAGCTGTTTTCATAAATATTTAAAGGATGTAAAAATAAAACAGTGGTTCCACCCTGGCTAGTGTGGCTCAGTGGATTGAGTGCCGGCCTGCGAACCAGAGGGTCGCTGGTTCGATTCCCAGTCTAGGGCACATGTCTGGGTTGCAGGCCAGGTCCCCAGTTGGGGGTGCATGAGAGGCAATCACACTGATGTTTCTCTCCCTCCCTTCCCCTCTCTAAAAATAAAATCTTAAAAAAAAAACAAAAAAAACAGTTTCAATAGGAATTATTTCTCAGATTCTCTTAATATTTTAAGTGTCAATCCATTCTGTGAGAGATAGCAGAGAAATGATAACATTTTTTTAAACACAAACTGATGTTTTACATATACCATTTCATTTAATCTTACAAGAACTCCGTAAGGTATTGTCATTATCCCCACCATGCATATAAAGAAACAGGTAACTCGCCTACTCAAGTGCCTTATCTAAGATCACACAGCCCTATAGCGACAATTTGGGATTTGAATCAACACAGGTAGTCTGACACAGAGCACTTAACCCTGTATGCCAAAAGACCTGTGGGATCTCACAGCTGGAAGAGTCTCTAGAGTCCACACTCCTTCCTAAGCAGATACTGTCTTCCACATTCCAGCCTCAGCCTAATGCCAAACATTTTCCTTATTTTGAGCTAAAACTTTCTCAAAATTGGCCAGAGTTGTTCCCTCCAGAGCTTCTTGGAATGAGTTTCTTTTCCATATTAAAGCCTCTCCAATTTTTGAAAAATTAAAAATAGTGCTAATTATTGCTCCCCACCCTTCAAGCAGACCTATGGCAGGAATGGGGTCATCATTCTCAATTGACAAATATGTCCCATCCCATTCCTGCTGGTTAATGAAAGTGCTAGAATCTCCCAACACAGAAGTTTCACAACAGATCAGTTGCCCTACTCCACTATCCAGCACCTGAAAGTATGATGCCATTACTAAATCATGCTTAGAAGCTATTAAAAGTAATATATGGTCATGGTTTCTAAAATTTCAAGCGATATGGAAAAGGATAAGTTGAAATGGAAAAAAACCTCTCCCATCCTTTCTAATGCCTCTCCCCAGAGGTAACTACTGTTGTTACTTTTTAATCCTTCCAGAATTTTTCTTTACATGTATAAATATATGCATTTGAATCTTTTAGGATATTCCATATGCTGGTCTGAAACTTGCCTTTTTCTCTTAAGTTATCCCAGGTATCTTTTAGTAGCCGCATCCGTTAGTGGCTACATGGAAGCCTCCTCTCATGCAGATTTTCCCCTCTTACAAATAATGCTTCAAAAAAAAAAAAAATGCTTCAGTGAAGTTGTATGTATATCTTCGGACGGATTTCTGTAAGTGAGATTCCTGGGTGGAAAGTAAGGCAACAGTACATTCTGAGAGATAGAGCCCTTTTACACTCCTTTAAAAGTTGTAGTAATTTGCACTCACAGCAACAGTCCATTTTCCAAGTGCTGTCAGCATGGTTTATCACTCAAATCTTTCTTCAATATTTGAAGAGAGTTATTAATTCAGTCATTAGGTGTTTTGTATGCATCTTCTACTTGTCAGGCACATAATTATTTTCAATTCTTTCATTTTAATTAGTGTTTATCTTTTCCAAAAGGTGGTTTTAAAATTTCACATGTGGGTGCATTCTGCTCTCAGAAGCAGCCCGTGCCTTCCCCTTCCTCTTCTTACCCATAGCCACGTTACCTTTGCTTTTGTCTCTCCTAAACTCCAAGGGCCCTTCTTCTGCCTCTGTGACTTGTTTCCTGAGCCCATGCAGCTCAGCTGGCTTACTTCTACTACCTCTGTAATTTTTAATTAATTATTTATTTATTTTTAGAGAGAGGAAGGGAGAAGAGAAACATTAATTTGTGGTTGCCTTTCACGTACCCAGTTACTGCAGACCTGGCCCACAACCCAGGCATATGCCCTGACTGGGAATCGAATTGGTGACCCTTTGGTTTGCAGGCCTGCACTCAGTCCACTAAGCCACACCAGCCAGGGCTACCCCTGTAATTTTCTAAATAAACTTTCTCTTGTTATTTGAAAAAATAAAATAAAATTTCACATGTGGTTCTCTCCCTATCATTTTTAATTGAGAAGTGCACACACACAAAAGAGTAAAAGTTAACAGAAGCTTCAGATTTTTTTTTAACACTTTTCTCATTGTGCAACACATTCAGTGACAATTAGGATTTTTACAATTGTGCTTAGCTCTGACTGGTGTGGTTCGGTTAGTTGGGCATCTTCTCACCCAGCAAAAGGTCACTGGTTAATTCCCGGTCAGGGCATAGAACTGGGTCAGGGTGTCCGTAAGAAGCAACCAATCCATGTTTCTCTCACACATCTCCCCTCTCTTTCTCCCTGCCATCCCCTCTCTAAAAATAAATAAAATCTTAAAAAAAAAAAAAGTTGTTCTTAGATGATTTGTCAGTGGGCACAGTCTTTTCCTAAAATTCTCTAAAACACAAGAGAGATTAGAGAGACTTTACACCCAATTCTGGCTTCCTGCTGATGCAGAATCATTAAAAGGGTGAGTCAGCCAGCCAGCTATGGAACTAAGTATGCTTTTAGTGGCCACAGGATAATTTTAAGAACGGAACTGTTTAAACAGCATAGCAAGTGTGCTTAGTAAACAATCAGAAGTGTGAAACCAAAGCTGCTGTCCAGTTGTGAAGGTTGGCGGGAATGGTTTTAAGGAACTCAAGATTTAGGACTGCTCGACCTGGGGTTCCTGAGAACCAGGGGTGCCAGCTGTATTCCTGGGACCTTAGGGAGAAGGGAAATAACTTCACATGCCAGCAAGCATTAATGGGCGTGGCTCACTTACAGTTCATTCCCCAATATACAAAGTACATCTTATTTACAGTTTGCAAAGAGCAAACCAAGGCTCAGAAACTAAAAGATGGGTGTAACTAGTTTTATTCCATATAAAAATAAATAAAAGGTCAGCATGGGTCTTCTAATTTATCAGACCATTCTTTTGAAAGGGTTTTTTTTTTAGCTGTTAGATTTTTACTATATTTTGTTTTAAAAAGCCAGCAACCCATCAGGCCATGTTAACACTTGTCTTGCTATAGTGTACATTTGCAGTTGTATTATTTAGTTTGGATAACTGTATTTGATATTTATATCCTAATTTGCCACTTAATTTTCAGTTGTTCTAGATGCAGTGCTTTCCTTTATCTATCTTAATTTTCTCTTTAACCCATTCAAAGTATTTCTTTGGCTAAGTGTCAGTATTCCCTCCTACTGACATTTAGAATTGTGCAATTCCTGTTATCTCAGGCCTCTCCAGAACTGTGAGGTAGGTACAATCACTTTAATGAAAACACTGGTGCAGCAGGAGAGAAAGCAGAAGCATGGGGAGAGATGCTGTAAACAAGCTTTGAAGGTAGAACCTGCATTTTTATGAAAAAATTTTTTAAAGTTGATTTTAGAGAGGGAAATGATTCGTTGCCTCCCAAACCCACCCTGACCAGGAGTCGAACCCCCAACCTTTTGGTGTACGTGACAATGCTCTAAGTCACACCAGCCAGGACCCTTCCACCCACTAATTTATAACCTCAGGCATGTTAACCATGAGCTTCCACTTACCCATGTGCGACATGGGGTCACCCTGGGACTGCTGTGCTGTGCCCAAGAGCAAAGATCAGCAGTGCTGGCCCTTAGCTGATGGATGAGGAAAGTACTTAACATGAAGCTGTGGACCAATCATCTTTGACACACATTCCCCATTGTTTCACAGTGGCCCTTTTCTAATGTGGAAACCAAAATTTGAATTAACAGTAACAACTATGCACTTATCCTCACTGTACCCTCCCCCTCACTCAAGGTCCTGAATTGTTTACCAAACTTTTTATGATATACACATGCCTAATGCCATCTCTTATTTTGGAGCTTTATGAAGTTATATGCTGGAAAAGGGTCATTTACTGGAACGTTTTTTAATGCAACCTAATTAGCAAGAATTCCTCTCTGTAGTTTTCACTGCCAATAATTTAGAACCATTTATTTTCTGATGAGCCTGAGATTTTTACTATTTTTAAGTGCTTCAAACATTCCTGGAGATGTATCATAATGTCCACATGTGCAAGATTATAGGGCGTTCAATTTTTCAAGATACAATAGCCACTTGCCCAAGTGGTTGTAGTAACTTACACAAACAGCCCTTAACACTGGATTGAGTGGGACTGAAGTCCTGCTTTTCTTCAACTTTTGAATCTCATGCCTCACTAAAAGGAGACAGGTTAAAAGCAGAATGCTCCAAGTGCCTGGCACATCATAGGTGCTCTGAATATACAATGTTTTATAAATCAAAGTCCTGTTGTGCTTTGGCATTTTGAAAAGTAAACCTATTTCCACCTTTACACTACTCCCCTAACCCCGCCAGGACTGTGCTTGGGCATTAGCAAAGGAGCTTTCTAAATCTGAGGACTGGACCCCACCATAGACTCATTCATGCCTGGAAAACAAACCCTGTAATCATGAAATTACCACAGGTAATCTGGACAAGGTACCTACCCCAATCCTTTCTCCTACCTCCCTACATGCAGTTCTCAATGCAGCAATATCACATGCATTCTTAGTAGTGTCCAGCTTGTGTCACAGAAGAAAAGGTTGAAAGCCAGCATTACAGAAGTGAGATCATCTTTATATAGCAAATCCCCAGACATCAGCAAGACCAGCAGCAGTAAAGTTCAGATTTTTATTGACTGTGTTACAAAAGAGGTTTAGTCAAAAAGACCAAAGCCCATGTCATCATCAGACTCCTCAGATTCTTCTTTCTTTGCTTCCACTTTCTTTTCCTCAGCTTAAAAAAAAAAAAAAAAAAAGAGTCAATCACACAGTTTTATTTTAAATTCTAAAGACATCCATACCCTTCAACTTGGTCAAAATACCTCCAACTTCCCTCAAACTATGCTTCTGGTTTTAGAATTTCCATACATCATCTACTTAGTAAATCAAAGGCAATTTTGCCTGTAATAATTTTAGATTCCACTCCTCCCTCTAATACAAAGTTTCCTACCTGGGGCAGCAGCAGTGGAGGGGGCAGGACCTCCTGCCGGTGCCGCACTAGCTGCTGGGGCAGGTCCACCGGCCCCTACGTTGCAGATGAGGCTCCCAATGTTGACATTGGCCAGAGCCTGCAACACAAGTGCATACACAGGTAAATATTCAGTTCTGCCTCTGTTATAGTACTTACCAGAAAAAAAAAATGTGCCTCCTTTCAAACTTACAATGAGTAATATCTTCGTTCTCCTTTGCTGGAATCTGCCAGTGACAGTTTGCTACTCAGATTCCCTAAAACTTCAATTAGGGCAACCCACAAAGCTATACTAAAAATAAGTACTCATAAAAAAACTCCCCAAGCTTTAAATCTCATGCTTGCATTCTATATTTAAGTATAAGGCATAACTAGCTGAATTCCTTTTGTAGATGAGAAAACCGGCCCCCAGATGCTGGCTCAAGCTGTTAAAAAAACAAAAAATCTCAAGCTTCCTTAAGCCAGGACTCCTTCCAGTTCCACATCTCCTTTTAACAGTGAATTCATTTTCAAACTGCTAAGTAATTCCAGGACTTTTTCCAAGGGAATTTACTAAAGATGATATAGGCACAATGTCTTCAATCTTTCAAAGCTCTTTGCAGGGCACAAGGTGAACAGTTACCATCTATGAGCTTCACCTGCCAGACATTCAGTAGCCTGTACAACAGAAGGTAGCCAGAGCCAAGTTCTTTGGGTAAGAATCCTGTCTTTTATACCCCAAAACATATTAAGTGGTCAATCAAAGGCTACCACACTCAATTTCCATTAAAACATGCCATCATACTAGAAGGATTTGCTTAGAACAGCATAGGAGTTATCTCCTAGGCAACTTTTAAAGGAATGACCTGGTGAATTCTTTTACCATGGTTTCAGAACAGAAGAGAAACCAGTCTAAGATCAAGAAAGGAAAGCCAACTGAAACCTTAATTAGAAACGTGAGGAAATAATCACTTCAGTTGGCCCAGTGTCATATCCGGCCTTCTGCTACTTTTAAACGTTTGGCATGAACAGCTTACTTAATCAGTAAATCTTCCCAAACTTACTTCTCCAAATCACTTTGCCACCATCACCTTACCTTTGCAAACAAGCCTGGCCAGAAAGGTTCAACATTTACACCAGCTGCTTTAATGAGGGCATTGATCTTATCCTCCTAAAACAGATAAAATGACAATCTGTCAGCAACCAAATGTCTCCAAAACACCGCAAATTGAAAATAAATCCTTCAAAATGTGTGTACCAAACCATGTTTATCCATTTTCAATACTTCATATATGTTTACTTAAGACGACCTTTTCTTACAACTGTTCTCGGCTTTCTTGAGCAAAAGAAATGCCAACTGCTCCTGTGTGCCAGGCACCTTGCAAAGTAGCAAGTTCATCGCTGTCATTTCACGGGCTGGGACTTGCCCATGTAATGCTATTTTAAGTTATTACTAAAAGCTGGGAGGTGGTGCAGAGGTCATGTGCTCTCCTCACTTCTCAACCTGGCTCCACAGAGCCTGCTAAAAGAACCAGAAAATTTCAAGAAAATCAAACCAAAAAGATAGTGTCCTGGAATATAACTAGGTGTGGAGTAGGATACCCACGCGCCGCAAAAGTTTCTCTAAAAAGCTCTCAAGGCCAGAGCGCGCAGCCGCAAACGTAAACCAGTCCCTCAGCAACTAGCACGTGGCCTAGTTGATCAGGGAACCAACTCTCACGTGGGTCCACCAGGTGGGCTCCCGGCCTAAAGCCGTCGCGGGGGTGTCGATTGCCCCAGCTACGGCCGGAAGGGCCTGACCCGGAGGCCTGGGAGGGCGGGTAAACCTGCCGCCCGTGGGCCATTCCCTCTGCGGTTCCGGGCCCCCACTCACCGTCACCGTCACCTCATCGTCGTGGAGGATAAGGGCCGAGTAGATGCAGGCGAGCTCCGAGACTGAAGCCATGGTGTGGGAGAAGGCTGGGCTAGCGCTGCCGGGAGTGGTGCTAGTCGCCGGATGAAGTGAGGGCCTCACCCCAACGCGGCCTTAGCTTCCTCGGAAGGACCGAGCACCTTAGCGGCAGCTGGGGAAAAGGAGTGCTGCGCCTGCGCGCAATGTCTTATAGGGACCATGCGGACCAATCCGCGCCGGCGCCTGGCGGAAGAGGCGGGGCGAGAGTCGTTCGCTCCGACCACCTTGGAAGCGCCTGCGCACAAGGCGTGACTCGAGTTCAAAAAGTTTGTAGGAACCTACCTCTCAGTGCTAAATAATCCGTTGGTTTGCGCGCAGGGATCGTGAACATTAAAAATATTTTTAGGAAAAAGTCACCTGGGTAAATGAATGTTTCCATGCACTGTAGCTCCTGTGACACTATTCAGACATCCAGTTAATGATGTCCCAGCCCTGACCCCTCACCCCCGCCCCCACTTAGAGGTAGGAGTTACTTTACTGCCTTTAGTCCTTGGTGCTTAGTACAGTATCTCAGGTAAAATAAGTGAATATAGAAGGAAATGAGAAACTTGCAGCCTTTGGATAGCAGTAGCATTTGAGCGCTTACTAAGTCCCAAACTCTGAGCCACATGCTACAAGGTTTCATTTAATCTTCACCCAGCATAAGAGTTAAGTACTATTATCTCCATTTTATAGACGGCAAAACTAAGGTCTACCGGGGGTGTCCAACCTTTTGGCATCCCTGGGCCACACTGGAAGAAGAATTGTCTTGGACCACACATTAAATACATAAACACTAATGAAAACTGATGAGCGAAAAAAAAGGTTTTAAGTAAATTGACGATTTTGTGTTGGGCTACATTCATAGCCATCTTGGGACACATGTGGCCCGCAGTTGGACACCCTTGGTAATTAACCCAAGATGACAGTGTGCAGTGGAGTCTGGATTTGAAATCTGGACTCCTAATTTAAGTACCACATTGTGTGTGTGTAGGGGCGGGGGGGGCGGGCGCGCGCGCGGCGCGCAGAGGGATAGGCTTGGGGATTATGAGTAAATTTTATCTTCTCCCCGACCCAAAGAATGAAAAATGTATTAGGACTGTAGGGGAACTTCTCATAGCAACTTCAATCTTTATAACTAAGGCACCTCATGACTGGGTGGAAATGCCTTGAAAGTGCACTAGAGATGTTGCAAGGCTTCTTGCTGCAACTGCTGCCTGGCTTAGGTGCCGCATTCCATTCTTTTTATCCCTTGAAGCTAATAAAACCTCTGCTGGGTTCATATTGAGAGTATTTTTAAAATGCTTTTTTAATTAAGGTATAATTGACATTGTCAATGTAAGAAACGCCCCAACCTGTATAAATTTTAAAAATGAGTTTATTTGAGCCAAACTGACAACAATTGCCAGGAAGCAAAACCTCAACGGATTGAGAAAATGCTCCAGAGAATGGCAGGTCGGCACCCTGCTTTATACATTACAATCAAAAGAGAGTACCTAAGTGGATTACATTAAATCTATTGGTGATAGATTAGGGAGGCGGGAGAAAGAAAAGTGGAGAAACTTCTGCGATTGGATAGAAAGTAAAATGATAGAAACACATCTTTTACATAGGTAGGTACAGGATAGTTAGCAATCAACAATGAATAACAATGAGGGGATTTGTGACTCCACTTTGGCGCTTTGGTGTGGTATCTGTGCTTTGAGGGGTCTGGAAAAGGAAATTACTTTGACATTTCAAAGGTATGTTATCGTAAAAAGACAAGAGACAGGCTTAATAAAGGTAAAGATTGACTTTTGTCAGGGAGGTTTCTAGCCTAGGACATGACTACCTGCCATAAACTGCTTTTAGCTAGTAAGTTTTAATTTCAGATCGTCCTTTTGTTACTTCAGGTCTCCCCTGAGCTTGTCAGGTCTAGTATGTGGCCCCTTTTCATCTACAACATATAACAGTATATTAGCTTAATATGTACAACATAATGATTTGACCACAATAAATTTAGTTAACATCATCACTCTACATAGTTGTAATTTCTTCCTTTTTTCATCACTACAGAGGTATTTTATTTTATATTTATCATGCCATGAATTCATAGAGAATTAGTTCCAGCAACTCAGGCTCCTTTCTATTGGTTCTCACAAAGTGGGCTTCTCTGAGTAGAGCAGGCTGGCGCTCCAGTTGAACCCAGGTACTTTTCTGTTTGGCTTCCTTTTTCTGATCATTTTCCTTCATATATTTCAGGGAGCTATCTTAGCTCTTAGAGTGCTTCATATTCTCAATATTCATTAATTCTCTTGACAAGAATCTTGCCTTTAATTTGTTCACAACAATGCTCACCTCATGCTGGGTGACATTATAGACTCTTCCAGTTTTACCATGGCAACATTTTGGGGGAATTCCTTTTCAAACAGGGTCCATTCCCTTGATGTCTACAATATCAATTTTCTTACAGATTTGCATGCATGTGGCCAGAGGAACAACTCCATGTTTTCTAAAAGGCCTAGAGAACATACAGTGGGTGCCTCTCCTCTTTCCCTTTGTGTTAATCATTTTAGCGAATTACTGGAAGATGGCAGTTCTGGCCAAAAAGAAGCAATCTTTTTTCTTTTGATGAAGACTTAAGGTCTACTTTCTTTGCAACTTTTAAATATGCAATACAGTATTGTTAACTATAGTCACCATGCTGCAATTATGTGCCCAGGATTTATTTATTTTTATTACTGGAAGATTGTACCTGTTGACCCCTTCACCTATTTTACCACCCCCTCCCCCACACCCCTTCTTTACCCTGCACCCTCTCCCTACAACTCCACCGGTTTTCTGTATTTATGAGCGTGCTTTTTTTTTTCTTTTAGATTCCGCATATAAGTGAGATCATGGTATTTACAGTAGTCCTCTGATTGATTTATTTCACTTAGTGTAATGCCTTAAAAGGTCCATCCATGTTGTCTCAAATGGCAAGATATAACTCTTTTTTATGGCCAAATAATATTCCATTATATATAGACCACATTTTCTTTATTCTTTCATTTATGATGGACCGTTAGGTTGTTTCCAGGTCTTGGCTATTGTAAATAATGCTGCAATGAACATGGGGATACAGACATATTTTCAAATTGCTGTTTCTGGTTTTTTGGGATAAATATTCAGAAGTGGAATTGCTGGTCATATGGCAGTTCCACTTCTAACTTTTTGAGGACCCACCATACTGTTTTCTATAGTGGCTGTACCAATTTACATCTCCACCAACAGTGCATAAAGGTTCCCTTTTCCCCACATCTCCCCCACCACTCATCTCTTGTCTTCTTGATGATAGCCATTCTAACAGATGTGAGGTGATACATCCTTGCAGGTTTAATTTGCATTTCCCTGATGATTAGTGATGTTTAGCATCTTTTCATGTAGCTGTTGGCCACCTGTATTTCTTCTTTGGAAAAATGTCTATTCACATCTTCTGCCAATTTTTTAATCAAATTTTTTTTTGTTACTGAGTTGTATGAATTCTTTATATTTTTTGCATGTTAAGCCCTTATTTGATATTTGGTTTACAAAATTTCTCTCCCATTCTGTAGTTGCATTTTCATTTTGCTGATTATTTTGCTGTGCAAAAGCTTTTAAGTTTGACATAGTCCCATTTGTTGATTTTTGCTTTTGGTGTCATATCCCAAAAAATCACTGCCAATATCAATGTCGAGGATCTTCTTTCCTACATTTTCTTCTAGGAATTTCATACCATCAGGACTTATGTTTAAATCTGTGATCCATTTCAAGTTAATGTATTTATTTTATTTTTATCTTTTTATTGTTATTCAAGTATAGTTGTCTCCATGGTCCCCTCCACAACTCCCCCCACCCCATTTCAAGTTAATTTTTGTGTGTGGTGTATAATAACAGTTTCATCACTGCGTATGTTTGTCCATTTTTTCCAACATCATTTGTTGAAGACACTATACTTTCCCCATCGGGCGCCTTTGGCTCCATTGTAAAATAATAACTATATAAGTGGGGGGTGATTCTGGGTTCTTTATTCTGTTCTATTGGTCTATTTTTCTATTTTGTGCCAATAGTATACTGTTTTATTGCTCTAGCCTGATAGTGTAGTTTGAAATCAGGATGTGTGATGCCTTCAGTTTTATTCTTTTTTTTTTTAAAGATGTTTGTTTTCTTTTTTTTTTTAGATTTTATTTTTATTTATTTTTAGAGAGAGGGGGAGGGAGGGAGACAGAGAGGGAGAGAAACAGCAATGTATGGTTGCCTCTCACATGGCCCTCACGGGGACCTGGCCCGCAACCCAGGCATGTGCCCTGATGGGGAATCGAACTGGGACCTTGTGGTTCCCAGCCCGTGCTCAATCCACTGAGCTACACCAGCCAGGGCCTCAGTTTTATTCTTTTTGCTTCAGTATTGCTTTGGCTATTTGGAGTCTTCGGTGGTCCCATACAAATGCTGCTTCTTTGAAGAGTGATATTGGTATTCTGAGTGGGATTGCACTGACTCTATAGGTGGCTTTGGGTAGTATGGACTTCAAAAGCAATGTCCAGTCCCCTACTCTCTTGCCCTTCGGTAACAATCAGCTTTTTCTCTGTATCTATGGATGTGTTTCTATTTTGTTTAATTTATTTATTTGCTTTGTTTTTTTAGATTCCACATATAATCAAGGCCATATGGTATTTGTCTTTCTTTGTCTGACTTATTTCACACAGGATAATACCATTTAGGTACATCCATGTTGTCCCAAATGGCATGATTCCAATGGCGAGATTCCATTCTTTTTTATTGCTGAATTATATTCTGAATAATATTTCATTATATACTGTATGGGTTCATCCATGTTGTTGCAAATGGCAAGATTTCTTTTTTTATTACTGAATAATATTCCATTGAATATGTATACTGCATCTTCTTTACCCATTCATCTATTGATGGACATCTAGGTTACTTCGATATCTTGGCTGTTGCCAATAATGCTGCAGTGAACATAGGGGTGCATATATCTTTTCCAATTAGTGTTTTTGTTCTCTTCATAAATACCCAGAAGTGGAATTACTAGATTGCAAGGCAGCTCTCTTTTTAAAATTTTTTGAGGAGCATCCATGTTGTTTTTCATAGTGGCTGCAGTAGCGTACAATCCCACCAATAGTGCAGAGGGCTCCCTTTTCTTCACATTCTTACTAGCAGTTGTTATTTGATGATTTATTGATGATAGCCATCCTGACAAGTGTGAGGTGATATCTCATTGTGATTTTAACTTGCATTATCCTGATAATTAGTGATGTTGAACATCTTTTCATATGTCTGTTGGACATCTATATGTCCTCTGGAGAAATGTATATTCAGGTACTCTGTCCATTTTTAAAATTGGATTGCTTGTTGTTTGTGTATATGTGTGTGTTACATTGTATGAGTTACTTGTACATTTTGGATATTAACCCCTCATCAGAAGTATCATTTTAATGATACTCCCATTCAGTAGGTTGTCTTTGTTTTTTTTTTTGTAGAAGGTTTCCTTCACTGTGCAAAAATTTTTAGTTTGATATAGTCCCAATTGTTTATTTTTTTGTTTTCCTTGCCTATGGAGATATATCCAAACAGATATTGTTAAGAGTGATGTCAAAGAGTTTACTACCTATATTTCTTTCTAGGAGTTTTATGTTTTCACATCTTACATTTAAGTCTAATCCATTTTGATTCTTTTTGTATATAGTGTAAGAAAGTGGTCCAATTTCACTTTTTTTTGCATGTATTTGTCTAGTTTTTCCTATACAACTTTTTTGGGGGGCTGGTTACAGTGAACTTTATTGATGGTGCATGACAAGGTAGGGCTCCCTAAGTACCCCCACTTCTTCAGGGGATCTGAGATGGAAACTGTGGAGGTCAGGAGATTCTTGATGTATTGGGGGATTGATTTGGGATAAAGACCTCCTAGCATCTGAGGGCCTCTCTTCCTTTCCCTGGGGCTGGTGGTCCAGGTGGCTCTTACTCCTTTGAGACCACGTGGACCATAAGGTCCACCACTCTGTTGCTGTAGCCAAGTTCACTGACATACCAGAAATGAGCTTAACATAATGGTCACTGAGGGCAATGCCATCCACAGCATTGAAGGTGGAGGAGTGGGTATAATTGTTAAAGTTGCAGGAGACAACCTGGTTTTCCATATAGCCCAGAATGTCCTTAAGGGTCCCTCTGATGCCTGCTTAACTACCTTCCTGATGTCATATATTTGGCAGCTTTCTCCAGGTGGCAGGTCAGATCTACAACCAACGCATTGGGGGTGGGGACATGGAAGGCCATGTCATTGAGCTTCCCATTCAGCCCAGGAATGACCTTGCCCACAGCCTTGGCAGCATCAGTAGAAGCAGGGGTGATGTTCTGGGCAGCCTCTCAGCCATCAGCCACAGCTTCCCAGAAGGGCTATCCATGTTCTTCTGGGTGGCAGTGATGGCATGGACTATGGTCATGAGTCCCTCCACCATGCCAGAGTTGTCATGGATGACCTTGGCCAAGGGGACAGAGCGGTTGGTGGTATTGCAGACAATCTTGAGGGAGTTGTCATACTTGCCATGGTTCACACCCATCACAAATATGGAGGCATCCACAGAAAAATCAGAGATGATGACCCTCTTGGTTCCACCCTTCAGGGAGCCCCAGCTTTCTCCAAGGTAGTGAAGACAGCAGTGGATTCCACAACATATTCAGCACCAGCATCACCCCATTTGATGCTGGCAGGATCTCACTCCTGGAAGATGGAGATGGACTTTCCATTGATGAAAAGCTTCCTGTTCTCAGCTTTGACTGTGTCTTTGAACTTGCCATGAGTAGAATCATACTGGAACATGTGGACCACATAGTTGAGATCAGTGAAAGGGCCATTGATGGTGACAATATCCACTTTGCCAGAGTTAAAAGCAGCCCTGGTGTCTAAGTGCCCAATATGGCCAAATCTGTTCACTCTGAACTTCACCATCATTTCTCACGGTTGTGGCTGGCACTGCACAGGAAGATATGGCTGTCTGTCGAACAGAAGGAGCAGAGAGCCCCAGGACAACTTTTTGAAGAGGCTGTCTTTACCTCATTGCATATCCTTGCCTCCATGGTCATAGATTAAGTGACCATATTAGCGAGGATTTATTTCTGGACTTACTGTTCTACTCCATCAATTTATACCTGGTTTTATGCCAGTGACATACAATTTTGATTATTGTAGTTTTGTAGTGTAGTTTGAAAACAATGTCATGTGATACCTCCAACTTTGTTCTTTCTCAAGGTTTCTTTGGCTCTTTGGGGTCTTTTGTGGTTCCATATAAATTTTAGGCTTAGTTCTAATTCTGAGAAGATTGTCATTGGTATTTTAATAGGTATTGCACTGAATCTGTATATTGCTTAGGTAGTAAGGACTTTTTAACAATAATAATCCTTTCCATCCATGAACAAGATGTATCCTTCCACTTATTGAAGAAACTTCAGTTTCTTCAATGTCTTACTTATAGTTTTCAGAGTACAGGTTTTTCACTTTAGTTAAATGCATTCAGCAGTATTGTATGCTTTTTGATGTAGTTGTAAATGATAGTTTCTTAATTTCTTCTGATTGTTATTCGTGTATAGAAGCACAACTAATTTCTGTATATTGATTCTGTATCCTGAAACTTTACTGAATTAATTTATTCTAATAGTTTTTTGTGGAGTCTTTAGGCTTTTCTATATCATGTCACATGGAAATAGTAAGTTTTATTTCCTCCTTTCCAATTTGGATGTTGCTTATTTCCTGCTTTTTTGCTGTGGCTAAGACTTCCAACAAAATGTTGAATAAAAGTGGTGATAATGGACATCCTTGTCTTGTTTCCTATCTCAGAGGAAAAGCTGTCAGCTTTTTACCATTCAATATGATATTAGTTGTGGGTTTGTCATGTATAGCCTTTATTATGTTGAGGTATGCTCCTTTTATACCCACTTTGTTGAGAGTTTTGTCATAAAAGGATGTTGAATTTTTTCTAAATGCTTTTTCTGCATCTATTGAGATGATTATATAGTTTGAACCATCCTTGCATCTCTGGGATGAATCTCACTTGGTCATGGTGTATAATCCTTTTACTGTATTGTTGAACCCAGTTTGCTAATATTTTGTGGAGATTTTTTGCATTTATGTTCATCAAGGACATTGGCCTGTAATTTTCATTTTTAGTAATGTCTGTCTGGTTTTAGTATCTGCATTATGCTGGCTTCATAAAATATGTTTGGAAGTGCTCTTTCCTTTTCAATTTTTTGGAATAGTTTAAGAAGGGTAAGTATTAATTCTTCTTTGAATGTTTGTTAGAATTACCCTGTTAAGCTGTCTGGTCCTGGATTTTTATTGTTGGGAGTTTTTTTGATTGCTGCTTCAATTTCATTGCTAGTAATCAATTTGTTTAGATTTTGTATTTCTTTGTGGTTTAGTCTTGGAGGGTTATATATTTCTAGAAATTTTTCCATTTCTTCTAGATTGTCAAATTTGTTCGCATGTAATTGTTCATAGTATTCTTTAATGAGTCTTTCTGTTTCTGTGATTTCAGGAAAAACCTCTTTCATTTATGATTTTACTTATTTGGGCTCTCTTTTTTCCTTGATGAATTTGGCTAAAGGTTCGCCAATTTTGTTTATCATTTCAAATAACTAGTTCTTCATTGTATTTATCTTTTCTGTTTTAAATAATTTGTTTATTTCTGCTCTGAACTTAACTATTCCTTCCCTTTGTTTCACTTGGGTTTTGTTTGTTTTTCTTTTCCTAGTTCCTTTAGGCTTAGAGTTACATTGTTTATTTGGGATTTTTCTTGTTTCTTGAGGTAGGCTTGCTTTTGCTGAATCGCATACATTTTGAAAAGTTGTGTTTTCATTTTCATTTGTTTTGAGATAGTTTTTTAAATTTTTTCCTTTGATCCATTGGTTATTTACTAGCATGTTGTTTAGTCTCCATGTATTTGTGTTTTTTACAGTATTCTTTCTATAGCTGATTTCTAGTTTCATGCCATTGTGGTTGGAAAAGATGATTTCTGTCTCCTTGAATTTATTGTGGCTTGTTTTGTGGCCTAATATGTGATCTGTTCTGGAGAATGTTCCATGTACACTTGAAAAAATGTGTATTCTGCAGTTTTGGGATGAAATGTTTTATAGATGTCTATAAGTTGATCTGGCTTAATGTGACAGTTGAGGCCACTATTTCCTTATTAATTTTCTGTCTGGATGATCTATTCATGAATGTGACTGGGATATTAAAAACCCCTACTATTCATGTATTGATGTGGATTTCTCCCTTTACGTCCATTAATAATTACTTTATATATTTAGGTACTCCTATGTTGAGGTGCATAGATATTTATGATTGTTACATCCTATTGTTGGATTAACCCCTTTATAATTATGTAATATCCTTATCTTTTTTAAACATTTTTTTGTTTTAAAGTCTATTTTTGTCTGATATGAGTATTGCTACCCTGGCTTGCCTTTCTTTTCTACTCCTTCACTTTCAGTCTGTATGTGTCTTTCAATTTGAAGTGAGTCTCTTATAGACAGGATATAGATGGGTCATGTTTTAAAAAAAAAAATTATTGATTTTAGAGAGAATGGGAGAGACAAACATCAATTTGTTGTTTCACTTATTTAGGCATTCATTGGTTGACTCTTGTATGTGCCCTCACCAGGGATTGAACCCTCAACCTTGGCTTATTGGGATGACACTCTAACCAACTGAGCTACCTGGCCAGAGCAATGGGTCATGTTTTTTAATCCATTCAGCCACACTATGTATTTTATTGCAGCTTTTTTTTAAACTTTGGTTTTATAAAAAAGATTTTATTTATTTTTGGAGAGAGAGGAAGGGAGGGAGAAAGAGAGGGAGAGAGAAACAATGATGTGAGAAACATCGACCAGTTGTCTCTCATATGCACCCTGACCAGAATGCAACATGCAACCCAGGCATGTACCCTGACTGGGGATCGAACCAATGACCTTTTGCTTTGCGGGATGATGCCCAACCAACTAAGTGACACTGGTCAGGGCAATATTAAAGCTTTTAATCCATTTATATTTAAAGTAATTATTGATAAGTATGTACTTATTGCCATTTAAAAAAAATCCTCACTTGAGGATGTTTTTTCTTGATTTTAGAAAGAGAGGGATGAGAAACCTATAGCCAGTGTCATACTCAATGGGCAAATACTAAAAGCTTTCCCTATAAGATCAGGAATAAGACAAGGATGTCCACTTTCACCACTTTTATTCAACATCGTATTGGAAGTTCTAGCCACTGTGATTACACAACAAAAAGAAATAAAAGGCACCCAAATTGGAAAGGAGGAAGTAAAACTGCTATTATTTGCAGATGACTTGATAGTGTACATGGAAAACTGTATAGGCTCCACCAAAAAACTATTCAACCTAATAAGTGAATTTAGAAAAATAGTGGATAAAAGTCAAAATTCAGAATTTGAAAGCATTTTTGTACACCAACAATGAAGTATCAGAAACAGAAACTGGGGGAGGGAGGTGGGAAACCCCATTTACTATAGCAATAAGAAAAATAAACTACCTAGGAATAAACTTAACCAAGGAGGTAGAATACGTGTACTCAGAAAACCACAGAACACTGAAGAAAGAAATTAAGGAAGATACAAACAAATGGAAGCATATACTGTGTTCATGGATTGGAAGAATCAACATCATTAAAATGTCCATACTACCCAAAGCAATCTATAGATTCAATGCAATATTTATTAAGATACCAATAATAAATTTCACAGAACAAATATTTGTTTTAGAACAAATATTTCAAAAATTTATATGGAACCAAAAACAACCCCAATAGCTGCAGCAATCTTGAGAAAGAAGAACAAAGTAGGGGGATCACAATTCCTGATATCAAACTATATTACAAGCCCACTGTAATCAAAACAGTCTGGCACTGGCATAAGGACAGACACATAGATCAATGGGACAAAATAGAGAGCCCAGAAATAAACCCATATCTCTATGGTCAATTAATATTTGACAAAGGGAGCAGAAGCATAAAATCAAGTAAAAATAGCCTCTTCAACAATGGTGCTGGAAGATCTGGAATGGTATCTGCAAAAAATGAAACTCTACCACCAATTTACACCATACACCAGAATAAACTCAAAATGGATGAAAGACTTACACCTAAGCTGTGACACCATAAAAGTCCTAGAGGAAAACATAGGGAGTAAAATTTCAGATACCCCATTCATTCAGCAATATTTTTCATCAATACATCCTCTAGGGCAAGGGAAATAATGGAAAGAATAAAGAAATGAGATTACATCAAATTAAAAAGCTTCTGCATGCTAAAGAAAGCATCATCAAAATGAAGATACTCCATTATCTTTATGGGAAAACATACTTGCCAATGATACCTTGGGTAAGGGTTTGATCTCTAAAATATATAAAAGAACTCATATGACTCAATGCCAGGAAGACAAACAATCCAATTAAAAATGGACGAAGAGACCTGGCTGGTGTGTCTCAGTGGATTGAGTGCCAGCCTGTGAACCAAAGGGTCGCTGGTTCGATTTCCAGCCAGGGCACATGCCTGGATTGCGGGCGAGGTTCCCAGTGGAGGATGCGTGAGAGGCAACCACACCTTGATATTTCCCTCCTTCTCTTTCTCCCTCCGTCCCTTGCCCCCTCTCTAAAAATAAATAAAATCTTTTAAAACAAATGGATGAAGGACTTGAACAGACACTTCTCCAAGGAGGACATAGAGAAAGCCCATAGACACGTGAAAGAATGCCCAACATCACTAGCCATGAGCGAGATGCAAGTTAAAACCACAGTGAGATACCAGCTCACACTGGTCAGAATGGCCATCATCAACAAATCAACAAACAACAAGTGCTGGCGAGGATGTGGACAAAAGGGAACTCTACTGCACTGTTGGTGGGACTGCAGACTGGTGTAGCCACTGGAAAACAGTATGGAATTTCCTCAAAAAACTAAAAATGGAACTGTCTTTTGCCCATTTTTCACTGCTGGGATTATACCTATTCACCCTAATGTTCATAGCAGTGTTATTTACAAGTCTAGTACTGGAAACAGCCTGAGTGCCCATCAGTAAATGAATGGATCAAAAAATTGTGGTACATTTACACAATGGAATACTACGCAGCAGAAAGAAAGAACTCCTACTCTTCGAGGCAGCATGGATGGAACTGGAGAGTATAATGCGAAGTGAAATAAGACAGGTGGTGAAAGACAAATACCATATGATCTCACCTATAACAGGAACCTAATGAACAGAACAAACAAATGAGCAAGATAGAACCAGAGGCATGGAAACAAGGAACAAACTGACAGGGACCAGAGGGGAGGGAGGAGGGGGATAAGGGAAGAAAGAAGGGAAAGGCCTAGTTAAAGAACAAGTATAAATGGCCCATGGACATGGACAATGAGGTGGGGATTGACTGAGTGGGAGAGGGGGGTGGGGGCGTGGATGGGGCAGGAGAGAGCAACAGGGGAAAACTGGGACTATTCTAATAGAACAGTAAAAAAAAAGAAAGAGGGAGGGGGTGGAGAGAGTCTGAGAAACACTGATTGGTTGCTTCCCATACCTGCCCCAACCCTAGGTATGTGCCCTGACTGGGAATCAAACCCACAACTCTTTGGTACGTGGGATGATGCTCCAACGGAGTCACCTGGTCAGGGCTTATTGCTATTTTTAAAGTTTGTTTTTTTTTTAGTAATTCTCCTGTTCCTTTTTTCTTCTCTTGATTTCTTACCTTGTGTTTTGCTGGTTTTCTTTTGTATTTTGTTTGGGTTCCTCTTAATTTTTTGTATATCTTTTGTAAGTTGTTTTAGTTTGTAGTTCCATGGGGTTTATGTATGGCATTCTATTTCTATAGTAGTCTAATTTAAGCTGATAAGCATTTAAATTTGAATATATTCTACACGGACTACATTTTTATTCTCTCCTCCATGCTTTATGTTCTTGGTGACATGCTTTAGATTTTTTGTGTTGCTTATTTCTTAATTACTTGTAGTTTGAGTTTAGTTTGATTATTATTCTTTTGACCTTTGTAGTAGCTTTTTAAATGTCTGATTTATTGTATTTATTAAGTATTTGGCTTTACCTGTGATATTTTCCTTTCTTATATTTTATCATTTCTGGTTATGCTGTTTCCTTTTTCTGCTTAAAGCAGACCCTTTAACATTTCTTGCAAAGCTGGTTTAATGGCAATGAACTCCTTTAGTTTTTGCTTGCCTGGGAAACTCTTTTATCTCTCCTTCAATTCTGAATGATAACCTTTCTGAGTAAATCATTCTAGGTTTTAGATTACTTTTAACACTTTAAAAATAAATGTTGGTTTTGAAACCCTGGCAAATTAATGAATTAAGAAAGAAAAAAGAGAGGGATGGAGATTCCAGGTCAAACGCTGTTTATCAAGGATTGCGCATGGGCCATGGCATATCAGCAGGTTATGCAGGCGAGTTGGGGGAAGATTCCCGGTTCTTGGCAGGGGAAACACCCCCTTTCAAAGCAATTTTTTTGTATGTTAAAACAAGTAGCCCCAATGTGAGAAACCTCTAGTGCTTTCTTTTAATTCAGTCCACTTTTTAATTCATCCCACAAATGAGTGCCAGCTAAATGCAAGGCACAGTGCTAGGTGCTGGGAATATGTTGACTATTACACAACTGTGTATTTCTCAGTGCTTTTATTTCAGTTCTTTTGGCATATCTAAGTATCAGAAAGTGATATGTACATACAAAATTCAAAATAACTTCCTAAAATGGTTTTAGTATTGGCCAGTCACTAACATCTTTATTTTGAAAGTTTGAATTGTCAAATACTTAAAGTGCATTTTTTGCAGCTAACCAGTAGCAGCATTTTTGTTTATAAAACCTTAAAAAATATTCAGGCAAGAGCTGGAAATGTCACAATAGAAAATAAAATGTGATCTAGATATATTCTTTCTTAATCACCAAAGACAAACACTTGCATGAATTAGTTTAAGTGTACAAGAGCAATACAAAAAATAGTATGATTAAAAAGTTTATACAGCAATGAGAAAAGGAGGTCTTTCTGTGCTATTAATATTAAATATGGCAAGGCATATAATCAACAAAGCTGGATTTGTACAAGATGACGCAGAAGACTCCTTCTGGCATGGTTTTGGAGAAATCACCAACACAATGGAAAAGTTCTTTAATTACTGAGACCATCAGTTCATGGTTTCTTGCGCCTAAAACGCAAAAGCCAGTGTTTAGTGTTGAATTTTGCAATCAATAACACATTCAGAGCAATTTAATCTCTAGGAGGGCTTTAAGAGATTTCCTGGATTTATCATGGGAAAATTCAAGTCCTTCTGAGAATGCAAATAATTGTTACAAAGTATGCTTACCTAGTATTTAATTTAAAAAACAGGACTTCCCATCTTTACCCCATTGCAATGATTTAAAAAGTTGCCTAAGGAATACAGGTGTTAAAAGTGGGCACATGGACTTATATAGGTAGATATTTGAAAAAAAGGAGTTTTACTAGTATGGAAAAAAGAATGGGCCAGGCTCTTGGGTATGTGATTCATACAAGAGGGAAAAGTATGATTCCTTTCCCAATCATAAAACCCCAGTGTTGTATGACTTTAGTGAACACTTAATTGCTATAACTAAGACCAAGAGGCAAGTTAGGAAAGAATGAATTATAGCAAGAGCTGCCGTCCCTGACTAAAGCCTTTAGCTTCCCCTCCTTATAGGTAATCTCAGTTCAGTCTCTGAAAGCTCTGAGCATTGACAAAATATGAACAAGGGTGAGCCAATAATCTATCGCCTCCTGTTCTTGCAGCTCCAACTGTTCTTACCAAGTCTTTTGAGGTCCCTAGCACTGCTGCTGCCTATTGCAATCTGCCAGTTGGGCCTAGATATTCCATGGGGTAAACAAAAACCACTTATGCCATCTTAAAAGAAAGTGGATAATAGGGAGGAAGGGTTGTGGTGGAAGTACTAGAGGAGGGAAAACATGCACAGAAAGGCCCCCAGTACCCACTACTCACTTGGGTTGTGCATGATGCTGATATCCAGGTCCCAGCTGAGACCCTGCTCTCATCTCTACAGCCACAGAGCACTGATAGGAAAATTACAGAAGAGAAAAAGATCAGTTCCTCTCAGTAGTCAATAAAACACAATTCTGTTTAGATAGGTTCCACCAAGGTGAAACCCAACATGGCTTTCTAGTTCAGCACAGGCACCTGTTAAAACACCAGACACGCAGTTTATTTAACACAGGCCATAAGGACTGTGATCTGGAATGGTCTTTAGAGATCATCCAGGTAAATTTCCTCATTGTACATAAAGAAAAGGAGTTCCTGAGAACGTCAGTGGCCAGAGCTTGGTCCGCTAGCCCCTACCTTCCCATGCTCTGTCCATATAAGCCTCTCATTAGGAGTAGCAGTTCCACAGGGAAGTTCTGCTTCTGACAGGTTCCTATCAATCTGATGTGAATTCCTGTTATTCTAGGGCAGCGATCTTCAATCTTTTCCATCTCACAGCACATATAAACTAATTACTAAAATTCTGCAGCACACCAAAAAATGCATTTTTTGCCAATCTGAGAAAAAGGGTGTAATTTTAATTGATTTACAAAAAAAAAAAAGGAAAAAAAAAAGTAATTTCCTACCCTTTTTGCTCCAAAGTGACTTTTTAAAAAAATTAGGTGCCTATACTTGTATATAAGGATTTCTGGTACCAAGAATTAACCAATCAGATGCAACCCTTATTATGCAACATGACCAATAAGATGCAACTCCACTTTATGGCCTATGTATTTATGGTTCAAGACAGGGCATTCACACTGATGGCTATTATTGTATTGGCTGTTGTCATTTTTTTAAATTTGACAGTCTAAGGGAAAAGAGGTCGGGGCCCCTGAGATATGAGTAAGTATCTCATATTTTAAAAATTCTTGTGGCATACCAGGTGAAAACTGCTGTTCTAGGGTGATGCTCTCTGATTTGATTCTTGGGACTTGGGCCCTGTCTGTCTACACTGAAAACAGGGGCTTTGAGCCAAAGACCTTTAGAAACATAAATAAATACCTTCACAGGTTTGCTAGGAAAGGCCTACAGGCTGCACTGGCAATGTGAGATCAGATCTCAGCTACTTCAGAGAGCATGAAAAGCAACAGCAGTAGGCCTTAATAGATGGCACCCCTGATTTTATTAATCAGACAAATGTTTAATTTTTACCCCTACCCTTGTTTCTACGTCAGTCCATTCAGACTCTGCACCATCTGGTTGGGCAGGTGCTCCGGAGGAAGATCTTCGTTTTCGACTATGGAAAAAGGGGGGACATGATACAACAATTATTTTCGCATCTACCACAAAACATATCTGAAGTAAAGAAATACAACTACACTTCTTCAGAGACTATAAGCTATTCTGTTCCTTGAGAATGAGCAGCTAAGAAAATGACAGCCCTCTAAAGAGATACATTTGATGATCACTCACCCAGTCGGTGATTCTTGTTTCAATGTCTCAATATCCGTAAACTGAACAGATTGTCCACCACCCCTTGTTTTATAAACATCACCCTAGCGCCAAGAGAAAAGAGCACCATTACACTTCGATAGCATCCAAATGATAAACATACATATATATTTCAAATTGAATTTAAGAGTACTGTTTTATGGAAACTCTCACCCACACAACTAGATAGTGCTTGGGGCCGCCAGGTCTATACTATGAAAACACTTTAGAAATTCAAGTACATATTGCTCACTAAAGAAAAGAAGTCCAATGCAATCTAATCAGTAACATTATTAATTGCAGAAAATTATACTCCTTTTCATTCAACTTATAATATAAAAAGTATGCTTAGGATCAAGAAATCTGCCAGAAATTTCTAAATGTTCTAAGGCTTTATACTTTCCTCTCTAGGTGTGCCACTCCCTGCTCCCGCAGTCATGTGACAGTAGTCTTATTTGGAACTATAGTTATAATAAGAACCATCCTCTAAATTGAATGTGAAATGAAAAAAATTTTTCCAGTCTTGTGTCTTACTTCCCTTGATTATTCATAGACTCTCTATGATCATCAGGGGAAAATTTTTCTACAGACAGAAGGGAAAGGGCTTTGGGTAGCTCGATACCAATGCATTTTGATAGGTCAAATTTTAATGTGAACTTTTTATCTTGAACTGACAGAAAGTAAAGGCAGTTCCTTGTTTAGGTTTAATTTTTAAGTAGGGGTAAAACTAAATATACACTAATTAAAAGTAGATAATAAATCTGGAATTCCTCTAACAAACCTGAGAATCTAAGCCTCATTCAATAGAAAGCAAATTTGGTCCCAGTTTAACAGATTCACACCCAAAGCAGTTACTTTCGTTCTCTAACAAAGAGGTTATACCAAATACCCATTTATGTTCCAGTAGACACTGCCTATGTGCCATGGATTTTTGTTGACTTTTTGTATATATTTTTTCTCCCTGTGTAAATTTGTCTTTACCTTAATTAGTTTAGTTTCAATCTCCCCATCGGAGGCTAGTTCCTGGTGGGTCAGCATGTACTTCTCACACTTAGCTAGTGCCTTTTCGTTTGGAACAGACACTGTGATGGCATGAGGGACATGTGGCTGCATGACTGTTTCAGTTTGCACGTTAGAGGCAGGCTTATGATCTACCCATCTGTCCCCTGCAGAGCGTGATCGTCTGTGTCGGAGACGGAGTGGTGGTGCGTTCTGATCAAGTTAAAAGGAATCAAGAAAGAAGCATAACCCAGAATTAATTTAGGGGTATTAGAAGTGCAGCAGGTTTGGCTACATTACTTGGTGACAATATCAAAACAAATGCACGAACCTTTTCAAAAGCTAAATATGTTATTCAAATGATTTAAATGTCCTCTCTGATCATAAATGCAAAACCAACAAACATCTTTTAACACCAGCTTGTATATTATATATTCTACCTTTCACTAAAGAATGGGAGGACAATTTCTGGTAATGCTGCTAGTTTTTCCTATGTAGGTGGTATTTAAGACAAACAATTCATTTCGCATTCTTGACCAACATTTGTGCCTGCTATTGTGAGGTAATCTATTAGGCCCACAACTATGTTAAAAACTTCAATAATATCCATAAAAACCTAAACATCTCGTAAGCCTCTAGACAAAGAGAAAACACTCCTTATACAAAGACAAAAAAGTAAAAGCTGATTGGGCTGTATAGTACAAAATGCTAAAGAACATAAGGGATAATTAAGAACCCTATGTACAAAATGATTAAAAGAATGTAAAATAAACTCTTTCTGAGTACTTTCTGAAATTAAAAAATTTTTAAACTTCATTAAAAATTCAGTGGCTATAACATACCAACTATTTCCCCCGAAACATTTCATAAATGGTTCCAAGAACCAGATAAAGAATATAGTATCAAATCAATCTCTATCATACTATAAAAACTAGTTGCTTCTAGTCAAATGTCATTCAACCTAAGAAAAAATACTTCACATATAAGAGACAGTCAGTAGTTTGAAGCAGTGAGTTATCTTTGGTATTTTGCAAACACATTTATAAAACTGGAAGCAAATGAAACAGTCAGCCACAGGCCAAATCCTTCATAGCTGGTCAAGTGTGAAGATCCCAATTTCAAAATGCATACCTGGAGAACTAAAAGCATTTTCCTATATAATTAGAAAAAACAAATGAAGCACCAGTAACAAATCACGATAGTGTAAAACATGGGCACTATTGCCCTTTCTGGTGTGGCTCAGTGGGCTGGGCGTCATCCCGCAAAGTGAAAGGTTGCCGGTTTGATTCCCAGTCAGGGCACATGCCTGGCATGTGGGTTCCATCCCTGGTAGGCTAGGGGCTACAAGAAGCAACAGATCGATATTTCCCTCCTTCTTTCCCTTTCTCTAAAAAAATAAATAAAATCTTAAAAACAAAACCAAACATGGGCAACATAGTTTGCCCCTAAAGATTCAGGCCTCTCAGCAAGCAGGAAATTTTTCATGATTAAAATAGCTTAATTAATGTTGAACAAAACACTCTAGCTCTCACAACCTACCATTTAGCAAAAGTGATAGTTTTCTTGAACACATTTAGTAATAAATACATTCTGAAATAAGCTTTGGAAAGATGATAGACCTTACAATCTATTATGACTTATGAAATAAATTATACTTAAATTTTTTCAAGTATAATTTCCGTCCACTGACCATAATTTTTCATCAACAAACCTAGATGCATAGATACTTAGCCTAAACTTTTCTGCTGCACTTCTTAGAGATTTTGATTTCAAGTGAAAAGTTCAAGGATCTCTAGTAAATCCTCTTAAATATCTCCTTAGCCAAATTAGGTATTAATGTTGATCAGGCATAAACAAGCCTTGAATAGTTGTCTTTAAGCTTTCATGAAATAAAGGGGATTTACAAGAGTTGATCAGAAAGACCAGTCACCATAATTTGCTCCCTAAAAAGGTTTAAAGCAGTATCTGCAAAGTACATATAACTTAAGAGACTTTCAATTCCCTGTTGCCTTGTGGGAATTCATCATCATTCCTTATTAATCAGGAATGCAGGCCACCTGAATGAAAATATTCTGTATCCTAAATTATACAAGAAAATCTAAAGCAAATAGTTACTATAAGATTAATTTGTTTAGAAGAAAAATTTTAAAAGAGTTATGTATTAAGATTTTACTAAATGTAAGTTCACAGTAGTAACTTGGTTCATTTATTCAGATTCAAGGGAGGAAATTTACCTTAATCCTTAAGAAGAAAATATAAACATGAATTTGTTTAAACACCCTTAAATGAGGCAGAGCTCTTATAATCTGAGAGAAAGGTCTTGAGATTAAAAGCAATTTATTAGGCATGCAAAGCTTCGGCAGTTACAGAACAATTGGCCTGGGATCTTCAAAAACAGCCAATGTCATGAAAATTCAAAAAGAGGGGACTATTTTGTAGTAAAAGAGATTACACAGACAACAGCCACATGCTGGGCACTCACCGTGACAGGACCACGGACTGAGGAAAGAAGAGCGGTTACTGGGACAGCTGGGGACGTGTAAACACGAGCTGAGAGGACACTTATTCAGAGCTGATGCTAACTTCTTGGGTGTGATGAAGGTTGTGGTTATGCAGGACAATGTCTGCATTCGTGTCGTGAAGTCTGACTTACTTTCAAAAGTCCAAGGAAAAAACGTTTACATTTTCTATGTGCAATAACGATGGTAAATCCAGGTAAGGGGGAAAAGATGACACTATGTCATTCTTTCAACTTTTCATTGGGCTTGAAATTTTTCAAAAGTTGGGAAAACGGTTTTAAAAGTAAAAGTTCAAAAGCAGGAAAAAAAAAATCTAACTTGGGGGAAAAAAAGTAAAAGCAAAAACCAGGAAAATGTGCTCTATGACACTCATATTCACATGCTCATTAGCTTATGCAACTAAAAAAGCACAGGTTACGCTGGCACGTACCCTGCTGACCTGTGTTCGCTGAACACAAGGCATATTTCTCTTGCTAAATGTTTTTAGGCTGTTTTGGCTGAAGAGCTAGGCCTCATTTTGGGGTGATTTGATCTTGCAAATTAACATAAAAATTAAACCTTGTTTACACTTGAGCTTAACCATCTTTTTGTCCAACTTTTTGAACCAAGTTACAAAAACACAAGATTAAAATCTATTGCTACCACGCTTTAAAATAATACTGGCACTAACCCTGCGGCATTGATCCTCTTCTATTTCTACCTCATTTCTGAATGTAGGAACCACCTCCCTGCCTTCAGTCCAGCACAGCCCTCGCCTTCTGTCTGACACGACACAAGTTTTACTTTGTCCTGGCTCCTGCTGCCTACGCCTTGCAATGGATGTGACATTGAGAGGGGTGTTGTGCGGAGGAATTTTCTGCTCCCACTCCGAAATGCAGGAAGCTACAGAAATGCTGCTGCAAGAGTTAGAGCGCCTATGGAGCTGTGGTTGTCTCATGAGTTGCTGGCCGTTGGAAATCTGAGCAATATAGTTACCAGAAAGCTAAAAAAATTGAAAAGAAATTAATGAGCAAGACTGAAAAACTGAAACAATTCATTACTTTTCTACAATTTATAATTATTCGTACCAAATTACTACATTTTTATACTAAATCTGTGTTTATACTAAATTTAAAAATTAAATAGAAGTTTGAGAAATGTAAGTAATATAAAACATTTATTGTCATAGAAATAAGAACCTAATCTGAACAAATTTTATTAAGGCCTAAATTACTGCACAATGACACACAACTTACAGGTACTGGCGGTGGAGAAACAGCTCTCTGAGTAGCCTTCTCTCGGTCCCGCTCCCGAGAGGGTCTCTCTGGCTTTTCAGTTTTGGGTTCGGTAACAATAGCTTTCAGTTGTTTCAATTTTTCATCTTTCACCCAGAGTTTATTTTGCATCTCCAGTTGTTTAGCTGCCACTCGACGCTCCTACAGATTATCAATGGCAATACATATTCTCATTCAATTACACTGAACAAGTACACCGGATTACTGAAACACTATTTCCTAAAAACAACAGTTCTCCAATTCTTCCTGAGATAACTGTACTTCATACTGCTAATGAATTCCAAGGGCAGAGAAAGGAATGAACTGAACTGGCAACTACTGTCACCACGATCAGAACCCAGGTACAGTCATTCAAAACACAGTGTGAACTAAATCACCTGTCTTCGCTATAAGCACTAGAGGAACGACACTCACGCATTCTTTCTCCCACTTCATTGTTGTCTCCGTCACCATGTCTTGCAACCTGGCTTCTAGTCTGCGTTTGTCAGAAAACTGTCGCTGAAGTTTCTGATTCTGGGCTTCAAGTTCCTGTTGGAGAGTGCGCTTATCTTCTTCAAAGATAGTAGTTGTTTTCTCTAAAATTTCAATCTGGGAGGCAGACCATTATGTTCAATATTTGGTATATAAATATTTCATGTAGCTGTAAAATAACCTCTTTACGCAAATATAGTCATGGAAAGAAAAATCATGCAGAGCCCTGGCTGGTGTGGCTCAGTGGACTGTGTGCCGACCTGTGAACTAAAAGGTCGCTGGTTCGATTCCCAGTCAGGGCACATGCCTGGGTTGTGGCCAGGTGCCCAGCTGGAGGGCGCACAAGAGGCAACCGATGGACGTTTCTCTTGTACATTGATGTTTCTCTCCCTCCCCTCCCTACAAGTAAATAAAATCTTAAAAAAAAAAAATCACGGAGAAAACATTTTCCTCTAAAATTTCATCTGAATTGCTACCTTCATTTCTAGAAATGAGAACTTTTAAACAAGTTCTTCACTGAAAGACTAAGTTACAAATAATTGAATGTAAAATTCAGTTTCCCCTAAAATTCAGGCCTAAAATTTTATTTTTAAATTTATTTTGGAAATAGAGAACACCGTATTGGTTGAAACTAGTTTCTCCCTAGAATAAACATCCCCCACAAATGACCCTCTGTAAATGAGGGAATAAACATATGTTATCTAGTAGTAAGTTAAAAAAAACCAAGCTATAACCAAAGCTAACCTCTAGAAAGCTCACTTATTTGGACCAGAAAACATTCCCTTCAACTTCTAATATCTAAGTCATAAAATTAAAGAGTAGAATATCCCTTTTGTGCTTTTCACTCACATTTCCCCTTTTGGGGGGTGGGATGAAGACTAGTGACTAAGTGACAACTCTCAGTGAGCGCTGTTTACAGGCCGACGGCACGGGGGCTGAGTCAGGGGACAGTAGCAAACAGCCATCCTAATAATGCCAAAACCAACCTTATATTCTAAAGTTTTGTTTTTTTTCTCCAGTCGTTCTATTTCCAACTTCTGTCCTGAGATCACCTTTTCTTTTTCATTTAGTTTTCCTTGAATGTAGTTTTCTTTATTTAAAGCACCACTGTCAAATTCTTGCAACATAGCTTTAAAAGTCACAGCTGAAACAAAAGCATGCAGGTTTTTGTTTACCCCAATTCCAAAATAGCCAATGCAATAAACTTTTATTAGCCAATACTATAGTCTTTCATTTTGCACTATGGCATTCCCTTCCCAGCAATTATGGGTAAATAATTTGCTTCAGAACAAATGCAAAAACAAAAAATAACAGTGGATTCATTTCAGGAAGTTAGATCCAAGTTGAGTCCCTAGTATACCACTCAGTAGATATGTGACTTGGGCAAGTTATTTTTCCAAGCACATTTCCTCATTTCAAAATGGGAATTTAAATACCACTTATCTCATACCTTTTCTTGTGAAGATTAAAATGAATTGATGCTGCTGCTCAACACAGCAGATACATTCACTGAGCACTAACTGTGTACCAGGCTGTTCGCTCTTCTACATGATTGTCACACAGTATCTCACAACACCCTCAGAGGTAGGAACAATTATAATTTTCCCACCCATTTTGCAGATGGGAAACTAAGAAATAGAGGATTGACTAATTTGCTGAAAGGTACTGTTATTAAGATATAATATATGTGAAGTGCCTTGCAAATAATTAACTAGTAGGAATGACAAAGTAGCTATGATTCCTTTGTGTATACCACTGTTAAGAAAAAAGACCTGTGGGAAAAGTTCCCGTCAGACTCATGAAACAATGCCTCAAGCATTTACGAAGAGCAGAGACAAAATAACCCTTCCTTAAGGGTCCATCCCACCGCAGAACTCAGATTTGTTGCAAATTCCTGGAGGTAAAATGCCCTTACATTGTTTGTTAAACTCATCAATCATCATCTGTCGTAGCTGATGGCGTTTCTCTAATGCTTCAATAAGCCTAGGGAGAGTCTGCTCATCATTGATGTCCAAAATTTCGCAGGATGGCAAAGGTGGAAAACTCTGTAAAACCACGTCTGTAACCAGAAGTTCTGTATTGAATTATAAAAAATTATAAAAAGTTACTTAGGAGAGAAAGAGCTTATTTAAACAAGTTTAACACTGTGATTAGAGCCCCAGTCCAATTAACTGCGTACTTCCGTGAGCCATCACGATCACACTCCTTTAAAAATTAGCTGTGCCCCGGCCAGTGTGGCTCAGGAGGTTGGGCGTCGTTCCACAAAGCGTAAGGTCACCCGCTCCATTCCCTGTCAAGGCACATGCCTGGGTTGCAGGTTTGCTCCCTGGATAGGGTATGTATGAGAGGCAACCAACTGATGTTTTTCTCCCTCTCTTTTTCCCTCCCTTCCCCTCTCTAAAAATAAACTGTTTAAAAAAATTAGCTGTGGAAAAAAAAGGGAAAAGTTAAAAAAATGAGTTATGATATGTAATACAAGAAATACCACTTATATATACATTGGTTCAGATTTCTTCTGCACTTGGTTCTTGAGGGGAAGGGAAGTAAACAGTTCTCCTATGTGAAACAGATGGAAGAGAGAGAGACACAGAATACTCAGTGGGCAAACGATCCAACCCCAAACCGTACCATCTCCAACGGGACCTGCCCGGGCGTGGTTCCTGTATCGTCGTCCAGGTGTTAACCCACACATTGCCTTGTCTGCTGGTCTTGCGACTTCCACTTCTTGGGTCACTTCTGCAAATCTCATGACTTGCTAAGATACAAAACAAATGGAATTGTTTTGTGTGTGTGTTTTTGCAAATAAATATATCCAATTCCTTAGAAATTACTCAATGAAACAATATTAAATGGCTAATTTCTGTAACTGATGGTGCTGCCTCAATTTTTAAAGTATTCAGAATGTCATTCTTCATACCCATGTAGCTGTGTTCTCTGCAGAAACTCTGAGACCGCACAGAGTAAATACATTACAATTACCAAGCTTTCTTCATAATCTTCGGCCTTTGGATTCACACACACGATCATGCGTACTTTTCCTTCCCCATCAAAGTAGTTCTTGAACAAATGGGTTAATTTTGAATCTCGATATGGAACCATCTAGAAAAACATTCAAATCCAAATAAACACCTAAGGCAAAAAAAGGCAGACAAATGAAACTATATAAATGGGAGACTGTTGCTTACCTTGTTGGTTCCATACATTTGGTTCTCTCTCAAGACTTCCATACATGTTCTTAGCGTCATAAGTGACTGGTTAATGTTACCTGACAGAAAAATATACATAAAAGACATCTGAAAACAAGAGCAGGTAGAGTGTGGCCTGTTTGTCTATAAAATCCTTGCTGCACCGAACTATTAGAGGGAAATAACAGATTTTAGTGCCTCAGGTTAAAGAGCTGTCCATGCAGGGTCTGGCAGTATTTCCGAAGTATTTTAACAGCATTGTGTCAGGAGAGGTCAAACACCACCCTTCAGGGATGCTGTCAAAAGGAGTCTCCACTAAATGCAACATTACGTTTCATAACCCATTAAGTTTCTTCCAAATCTTAAATTGTGAGAAAGAGTCTATTAGATGTAGATGTTTAATATCCTCATATAAAATATCATCTCTGAGGCATGATCATTTCAGGCTGCAAGTTGGTTCCATCAGAAATCTCTCCTGCACCCAGAGAGGCTCCTGTTTCTAGCAGGCAGTGTCTGAGGATCCAGCCAACGCTGGTCCCCTCTCCATCTAAAGTAGCAAGTATTTCTTAGGCGGCGTACTTGTTACTTATCACCACTCTCATTTGGATTTCTGAATCAAGGCAGGTCTGACAGATTAAACGAGCATCCAATAATGCAGGAGATCTCACCTGCGTAGACCCCAAAAGTACCTAAGAATGTGTTTGTTTTGGAACTTTGATTGAGGTTGACTAACTCTACCATGCTTTCATCCTTGACCACCTCCTCTCAAAACACACGGCTCACCTGTCCCCCCATAATATTCCATGACTGATGATTTACTTCCTTGACCCCAACTCCCTAATGTCCTTTCTTCTTCCACCGTGCTCTCAGGAACCCATCTTTGTTAATGGACTTCCCTAACCCTCAAACCTCTCACAGAACAAGTCACTGAACTCCCTAGGGGCCAGGTGTCCGTGTCCGTGGGTTCTCTTCAGCGAGTCTGCATACTTGGATGGGAAAGAAACTGCATCTTTGTTTTTATAGCACTATAGCAGTTTATTGCTAATCTCAAGATATTTACGTTCATTGCTACTTTGAAATTATGTAGTTATTAGATCTGCTGGTAGGTTTTTGTTTAAGGTATTAGTAAAGCAGCACATAAATTACTGTATGTCAAATGTTATAAGAATACTTAAAAAAAATACATCTCAATCTAATTGGTTTCCTTTATAATCCTATGCATTTTGTGTCACACTTTCAGAAATACATTCTGGGCATGGTCCACAGGCTTCGCCCTGCACCATGGCACAAGGCCCTGCACCCTCACCTTTATTTCCCCATAAGGGTAATGCTTCCCCCTGCAGCCCTGGGGTCTTTTTGTGTAAAAGCTCCTTGTTTTCTAAAGCCTGACGTCATACAAGGATGGTGAATACAGGTGGCCAGCAACATTTTCCTAATTCCTTGCTGCTGTCTCCCAATGTTCCTCTCACCTGCCAGCTCCTGGGCCATTTCGGCATTCACGAAGGGTCACTCTAGCGTGCTGTCAGAGGGCTGCGACCTCTGTCCCAGCAAACCTCTATTTCCTCACCAGTGCAGCTGCCCACATGGCCAAACCCTGAACCACATCACCCGGAACTGCACCGCTGCAACCTCGAGGCTGTCATGTGCCCCAACCACAATCTTCTTCTAGTTCTCACTCCCTAACTTGTCACACCTGCTCCTCATCCACATGAACAATGATGGTCCTTTCTGTTTCCCCGCCCTACGAATCAGAACCCTCAGGTTTCTACTTCCTTCTCAATCCAACCACATCTCTTTTCCCACGAAGGTGAATTCTCCCTCTTGTGAATTCCAGATTCCCTATCTTCTCGTACTATAGTCCCCCGCCACCCATGAGGGGTATGTTCCAAGGTCCCCAGGGGGTGTCTGATACCATGGATAGTACCAAACCCTGTACATAATGTTTTTTCTGCACATACATATCTATGGTAAAGCTTAATTTATAAATTACGCACAGTAAGAAATTCATAACAATAACTAATAAAATATACTATAATAAAAATCATGTGAACGTGGCATTGTTAAGTAAAGTCAGGGCTTTTCGAACAAAGCACTGTGATACCAGGACAGGTGGCTACTAAGTGACTAACGGGTGGACAGCATATACAATGTGGACAGGTCACAGGCGGGACAGTGCAAGATTTCATGCCACTCAGAATGGTGCAGTTACGTTACAAATTGTTTCTAGAATTTTTCATTTAATATTTTCAGACTACAGCTGACTGCAGGTAACAAACCATGGAAAACAAAGGGCAGATAAGGGAGGGGAGGGCTACTGTATACACATATATAACACGTGTGTGTGCGCGCGCACACACTTTTTAGTCATTTCATAATCCTGTAAGTCACCGATTACAGGAGCTCCTTCCCAGGCTCTCTAAATTAATCACCAAGGACTTGTTCAAGGCTCTGCCCTCAGCTTATTCCTATCTGTTCTTCCTGAATAATCTTATCTTCCCCATTGCCTCTATCATTTCTCTCTTGGCAAAACTTAAACTTATAAACCTCAATCAAGTCAAATATCTCGCCTTCCAAATCCATGTACCTCTGCATTCAATTACTAGGCACTTCCACTTGAAAAATTTGAGCATACCCAATACAAAAGTCAGTAACTGCCCATACCTGCACCTCCCACTGCGTTTCCTCAGTCAAGATCTTCCTCCTCTTCCTTATTCTCCACATCCAGGTGGACCTATCCTAACTCGCTCTCCGTTTTGTCTGATTTTTGCCTCCCAGTCATACTAGTAAAAGGCTCCTAACTGCTTTTCATCTCTAGACTTGCCCCTGGTAAATTAATTCTCTTTACTGGGTAAATGATCTTTCTAAAAGACCAATCCTTCATCGACTTTATGGGGAGGCTGTATAATGGTAGAAAGACACAAGTTTTGGGAGTTCGACCTTCGGAAAATGACTTCTAATCCATTTCCTCATCCGAAAAATGGGTATGACACAATCTCGAAAAGTCAGAATCAGGAAATCAAGCCCACGCCCTGGTCAGATAGCTTAATTGGTTAGAGTGTCACTCTGATACACTAAAGTTGTGGGTTCAATTCCCGATCAGGGCAGGTACAAGATCAACCAATAAATGCATAGATAAGTGGAACAACAAATCAATGTGTATCCCCCCCCCTCTCAAAAAAAAAAAATAAATAAATAAAAGAGAAATCAAGCCCATGTACAGTCCCTTAATAATGGGTAGCCATCATTATTTCCTCAAGATAAAAAGATAAAATTCGGACATTTTGATGATAGACAAGGGCCTTCATGACCTTGCCCTCCTGCCTCTTTGTCACAGTTTACCACCCACTCCTTCCACTTCAGCTGCCTTGACCCTGCCTCTCAGGACTGGCCTGTTTCCAAGTGGCTGCCAGGGACCATGCCTTTAAGCCCACCCTTTCTCATGGAGCTCGCTACTCTGTTTAAGTATCAACTCCATGAGTTCTTCCTCCAATGCCCCTCCCACCCCTCCTCAGGTTGGATGGGGCAGCTCTACTCTGTACTCCCACAGTACCTTGTGCTCACTTCCATCGTCTCCTGAAACGGTCTCATTGTCTGCCTACCTCTTGTACTAGGCCGGGCTCTCTAGGGTAGGGCTCCATCCTTTATATCTGAGTTAATTCCTGGCACACAGTAGGTATTCCATAAATATTATTAACATAAAACATAACTTGAACAACTACACAAAATGAAAGATTAAATAAAAAAACAAATCACAGATCTCCTTTCAATCGAGTTTTATGTTCAAAGATGTTTTCCTATCTCCAGAAGCCAATTTCTTACCAATATGAATGCTGGAGTAACTGTTAAATAACTTCATTTTTAAGGACCCAGTACTGACAATACCAGTAATAGATAAGAGTAGATCCTTTGAATATGAATATAATTTTTTACTTATTTTACTTTCCCTGCTCTTGAAGAAATCAGTGTATTGTAACAGATACCAAACCAGCATAACTAAAGGAATAACATTAACCACTAAACTTAGCCTGTAAACTATGAAATTGAAGACAATTATGCTTAAACCTTCTATCAGGAAGCAGATGAACTAGCACTGCAAGCTTTTAAAAGCTGTAGCAATGGCTAAGTACTGCGCTTTACTCACCAGCTTCACGTAACCTGTTCCCCTCTGCTTTTGTCCGGTTAGTTCTTTCACTTCCAGCAAGATCTACCAGGGACAACTGGCTTATAGCGATTTGTTCTTTTTCCTGAAGGGAAGATCATAATGCCAACAATATGACACCAGATATAACTAGTTTACAATGTTCTTTAAATATATTCAAATTGACAAATTGTTGTACTATGGATATAATATTTGCACAATACAAAATGTACTGGAAGGGGCAAAGGATACAAGTTTCGGGTGAAAAGTTTGCTAAAAGAATATGATAAATATACTCAAGACGTTAATGATTACCTGCCCATTGTCTCGTCTTCTGCATTTCGCTGGAAGTTCCACTGAGTGCGGAGACCCTGCCTTTCAATGACTTTATCTCCAGCGCCTTGCATGGTGCTAGCACTCAGAGGAGCTCCATAAATATCTGCTAAACAGTGAGTCTAGGACGAGGCTATTCTAAAATGTTCCATAGTCAAATATCTAATAATTTTACAATCTAATAATTTCATAATATGCTAATAATTCTTACGAGGAATGAAAGTCAAGAGGCGTATAACTGATATGGTAATGTTAGATGTGATTCAAAGGAAAGTAAGTGTATGTGGAAGCTTGACTTACAAGCATTTTTCCCTCCCTTCCTTCCTTCCTTTCTATTTTTAAACCAAACTCTGCGAGATTTACTTCTCGCCAGTCTGTTCTGACATGCTTCTGCTGGTCTCAGAATCACCTGGATTGACGACACCAGTGTGCACACTCTGCAGTGACGACACCAGCCTTGGCCAGCGTGGCACAGCCACTCTATTTCCACTTCCTCAGGGCTGGTTCCAGCCTACAGCTGATCGACTCCAGCGGCTTTTTGTCTTCTTTGAGGCCACCACCTTCCTGCCTTAGATGCGGGAAGGCCCCGGACTAAGAGCAGCCGCCAAGATGGCCATGGAGAGAGGGACTGAAAGCATTTTCTAGCTAACATTTTCCAAGTGCTGACCACAGGCCAAACACGGGACTAACAACTTTACGCATACCACCTCCTTTAATCCTCTCGACATCAGGAGGAGTTCACTACAGCTGGGTCAGATAGCTAGCACATTAACAGGCATCAGAATTCGAATCCTGGAGGTCCTTAGTACCATGCCGTACCAGCTCCTCCTGCCATCGGGAAACCTTCATGAGACCAGTTTCACATACATTTTGAGTGGAATTATACTTTAATAGTTTAAAGTTATTAAATCATTTATATTTGGGCTCAAATGTGGTTCCTAATTGATCTCAGCCTTTTAACGTGCCAGGCCCCTCAATAAACAGAGAGCAACAGACTGGTGTGGGGCGGGGGTGGGGGCACAGGCACAGGGGGGCAGGCACTGCTGGCCTATCAGCCAAGAGAACAATTTGTAATTGACCACTTCCTAAACTGTACCTGCCCCAGCAAGTTAACTGATGACATTTTAAAACCATTAACTAAATTTTCACATTCAAAATGAGCCTTCAGAGATAAAACAATAAATTACATATTTTTATTATTTTACCTCCTCTATTAAAGAGATTTATGAAGATTTGTAAACCCTTTTCACAGCAAAAATCCAGGTTCTAAGATTCGGTAGCCAGTTTCCCAGAACTACATGTGTAATGGAACAACTAAAGCCATCACCTACATATGTTATTAATTCTAGAGCAGTGATTTTCAACCTTTTTCATCTCATAGCACACAAACTAATTACTAAACATCTGTGACACACTAAATTTTCTTTTTGCCAATCTGACAAAAAAATAGGTATAATTTTGATTCATTCACACCGGAAGGCTATTGTTGTGTTGGCTGTTGTCATTTATTATTTGACAGGTGAGTGCCCTTGACTGGTCAGTTACTGCATGTTTTAAAAATTCTTGCACCACACAGGTGTTCTAGAGAAATCTTCGTTGCAATGAAACCTCCCTGATTTAATTCTAATTCCAAAAACTCAGGATTCAGTTAGAAAAACAAAAGCTCCGCACACACAACTTACCTGTAAGACGTTGTCTCCAGCGGCATCCAGCGGAGCTTGAACTAACTTAATGTTGAACACGCTGTGGGAACGGCTGGACTCACGGTTCAAATGTGTGTTAGCAATACGTCTCTTCTTCTGGCCTGTAACAACAGAAAAAAAGTCACTGCTCAAGACTGAATGCAGTCATTTCATTATACATGCTTTCTACTAAACCGAAAAGTACTGCTGGTCAAACATATTTCCCGTTTTACAGTTTTCTAATTTTAATGCGAACCTCTCCAGAAAACGTCAAAAGCCTCCTCAATAGATTTCACTTCCACTTCTGTACATCCTGCAACATACATGTTATGGTTCTTATCTTCGCGAAGCACTTTAGATTGTGGAGGTCTATGGGAAAGAAGAAAATGGAAGTTCCCTAAATTATGAGTTATCACTGAAACTGTCTCAGTTTCAGACTAGGACTAAAATGCCAGGCAACATGCCACCCATTGTTATGACAATAAGCCCAAGCAAGAACCCAGAAAAATATTAAACAGATAACTACTTTAAGGATACATAGTCAAGATTAGTTACAAGAACGTACTTTGCTTTAAAATGTTTGCTCTAATTTGTTCTAACAAAGCACACGAAACAACACTAAACAATGAGATATCAAGTAGTATAGCAACGTCATATGCACAAGTTAAGCATCAAAATCTAGCATTTTCCTGCTTTTAAAAGATACAGAGAGCTGGTGCTGACCTCAGGGTCAGCAAAACACGGATTCAGAAAGAGTTGGTGCATATGAGGAGCAGCAATCCTTTCAAAGTGGCTGGTCAAGTTTTAGGCTTGTAAGACAGGACGTGAGACAGTGAGACAAGGGTGGGAAAGGTGCTGCCTGTTCGGCCTCGTCTCAGGAATGGTGGGGACAGAAACATTTACCAGACTCCATCATCCGACAAGTGGCGGATTTTTCAGGAAGCAAGGAAGGGCTTATAGGTAGCAAAGAGCCCACTGCCGATGAAAAACTACCTACATGCACACATGCCACAGATGCCAAACGCTAGTACGAGTGCACCCTTCTCCTTAAGAAAAGAGTCAACACAATCACATACACAAAGTCTGCGTTCCTCATGGGCGTGCTGCAACTGTTCCACCTAGCGAAGGAATAGGTATAGGTTACAAGGGACTGTCTCTACAGCAGCCATCACACAGTAGCACGTTCAGTGCACCGTTTGTGACAGTCACGACGAGTTGTATCTTAAAATCCTCCAATGTGCTATTTCTTAATTGTATTTAAAAACAACAGTCA
Source organism: Micronycteris hirsuta (assembly GCA_004026765.1). Taxonomy (NCBI): domain Eukaryota; kingdom Metazoa; phylum Chordata; class Mammalia; order Chiroptera; family Phyllostomidae; genus Micronycteris; species Micronycteris hirsuta. The sequence continues at coordinate 47,759 of PVJI01001980.1, read as the reverse complement.
ACATTAATGAGTTCAAAAAAGCAGGTTATATACCACCCTAGTGTTAAATCCGCACTCAGTGCCAAATAAGCATCCTGTGAGTTCACTCAAAAAGTTACCAGAAAGGTTACAAGGCTTACAAGTCATATATGTCAGTCCTTTTGTGAAACTAAAGAAAACCAAGATAGTAGGGTCCTTCGAAAATAATCTCATTTAGAACAAACCGAACAAAAACTTGGCACACGTGCAGACATGAAACTGATTGGTAGCAATGAAGGACATCACAGAAGTTTAAGGACACGGGTATGCAGAGCTGACACTTTGAAGCAAATGGGAAAGCAATTAGTCCATCCACTGTTCAATGTAAATAGGAGTGGATATACTGACACCTGCCCTCAATGGTTTTCTAAATCCAACTCTTTCTCCAATTATGTCAGATTAGACATACACACAGAAGTTGTATGTAAGACATAGGTCTTCAAATTATTTATGTCCTGAGAGGCCCTAATAAAGAGGGCACTGAAGATAAGCATTTAGCATAAGAACAAAACTATCAACTCAAAAACGAGCTATTAATATCAGACATGAGATTCCAGAGTTAGCTCTGGCACAAAACAGATTTATTGTTTGTGATGCCAGGTGGTAATTGCTCTTCACTCTTAGCAGGGCAAGACTCAAGGAAATCTAGGGAGTAGTCTAACTCTGGCAGAATGACAATACAGATGTCACTTCAGATTTATCAACGAGGGAAGGTCTGTGAGTATTAGACAACAGCTTTAGGCTTCATTCCGTAGAGTCACCAAGACAGATGTTAACATGGCTACAAACTCCCAACACTCAGTGTTAGGTTCTTGCAAGACAGCCCCAGGGAACAACTATGGGGACACTTCCTTATCCAATTAAGGCCCCTCTTAAAATAGAGCTCAGAAAGGAGAGTTTTCAAAAAATAATGTTAGGTCTTTCTTCCACCGGGTCCCTAATACACCTGCTTATCTAGTTAATAATGACTCATTGAGGACCAAATGCATGATACACAAATTATATCCAATTCTGAAAACAAAAATAAGCATTCTCCCTATTTATAACTGAGGAAACTAAGGCTAATTGAGGTGAAGTGACTTCCTCAAGATTAAGCAGCCCAGAACGAGTTCCTTTTACTACTTACTTAGGCTTTATGGGATCAAACGGCACTTCTTCTAGTAGATCATATATGTAATTATTATATATTTCAATGTAAGAGACAAATACACCATAGACACTATCTTCATCAACCTCTTCTGCTTTGCAAAATTCTTGTACATTTATCATATCTGCAAACTCTGGATCTATTTGTCGTCTGAAAAAGTGGGGGAAAAAAAAAACAAAAAATGATCTTCTACATTGTGAATCAATATCAAAAGTAAATGATTGCAAGAGGAAACTAAAAGATATAAAGGACCTGCCTTACCAGCAGAAATGCACGAAGCAACTTTACTCGCACGCACAGTCAGCCAGCAACACTCCCACATCCTCCCAGACACACAGCACAGGCTTTTACACCCTCTCCCAGCCAGGGCAGCGCCTTCTCTTAAGTAGTAATTCAAAGCAGTGTTCTGATAAAGAGAATATCTGCGCAAATAAAGTTACTTAAGAATATCCCTCATCTTAGAGCTCCCTAAATCAACCGTCAGACCATCTTCTCCACTCCACGCTCACCAGTCCCTACGCCTGACGAACCGTCGGACAGGGCTCCCCTTGGGCCAGTGTTGTGTGCAAATGCAATTACTTACTTGCTAGAAGGGGTCTTTGGATTGGGCATGGCCTCTCTTCTCTGCCGTTCTAATAAGGCGTCCACTTCGCACTGTATATCCATGCTATTCCTGTCGTTAGATTTAAAAACCTGAAGTAGGGGTGAAAGTCAGACCATGATTTGGAGAATTTAACTTAAATAAGTAAGAAACATATTTGAGAACTGAGAAGCACTTATTTAAACATATTTAAGGTTTTAAAATGTATCCAGTTAGTTCTCTCTTAATACTTAATAGCTATATCCACAGGTATCTTGGTCCCTAAGTCCTCAAGTGAAACAGTTACAACATAGAAGAATTATACTTACATATCTTTTAGCTTGAAATGACCCTATACTGTTAAAGATCATGTTCAAGCAGCGAGGAAGCAGCCCTCCTTCCCCTAGAGAACCAGTCATGGTGTGAGTTTTCCCACTTCCCGTCACACCGTATGTAAAAAGGAGACCTACAACACAGCAAGTCACACTAGGTTATGTCTTAAAGTCCGCCACTTGTAGCATTTATTCATTATATTAAGAGACACTTAAAGTTAACTAGCTCAAAAAAGGTTTACCACCACCCTAACAAATCTAAATCGAAGGCCAAACATTAAACCAAATATGTAAGAATCAAAAAGTTTTATCAGAGAGGGAGAAAAAGGAAAATCCAACAAAACTCCAAGAATCATACCATTTTTGCCATGAATGAGGTCATCTACCAAGGGATTAGCCACAACATCAAAGAGCTCCTTCTGAGTGGTATGAGGACCAAATACGCGTTTAAATGAATACTGAATCTGTGGAGAAGAAAAAAATAAAAAGCACATAAATGGATTCCACTAAATCTAGGCTAGAAATACATCTGTTTAAACTTATTCAGATGTTTCTCTATTAACATTTAATATCTAGATGCACAAAGAAAAAGCACTAATGGCCTTTAAACTTGGAACATTTAAAGAAGTCATGACCTACCTCATTATACCAATTATAAATGTTAAATATTTATAGTTATAACTACTGGAGAGAAGTTATAAAAATCCTAACTAAGCCCACTAGTCCTTCACAGACTAAGGCTGAATTTGTTTTAATTAAGTGGCAAGGAAGATCAAAAGGTATTATGATTCAGTCACAGACTTGTGAAAATCCTCACATATTACCTCATTTTACTGCTTTCTATTTTTTCTTATAAAGGTGTCATTTGAACAGTCATAGCAGTGCCCTGGCTGGTGTGGCTTGGTGGATTGAATACTGGCCTGCGAACAAAGGGGTCGCTGGTTCGATTCCTGGTCAAGGGAACATGCCTGGGTTGCAGGCCAGGTCCCTGGTTGGGGGCGTGTGAGAGGCAACCACACACTGATGTTTCCCTCCCTCTCTTTCTCTCTTCCTTCCCCTCTTTCTAAAAATAAATAAACTCTTTAAAAAAAAGGCATAGCAGCATACAGCTAAGTAATTTGATATACTGCTTTTTTAAAACTAATTTGATGTACTGTTAAAAAAAACCCAAAAAACCAGCAATGAACTGTAAATATAAACTCATCTGAAATTCTTATATAAAATAAATTTTAAATAAACCATGACCTTTAAAAAGCAATAACACATCAATGATCAAATCTTTCAAAATACAATTATTATAAAGTATAACCATATCGCCAAAAATATTACCAAACTTCTCTTTGGAATATCAGATTGGAGATTAGGGTATAAATTATGTAAATTAAAATGTCCTAATTGCCTAGGGCCAGAGTTCTATTATTTCTATTTTCGTTATTTTCTAGTTTTATTGGATGGTAGATACTACAGTTGTTTCTGCAGGTTTCCTGAATTTCTCGTTACTTCATGAACGCCAGTATTGAGTTATTTGGTACATGAGTACTTATTAGAATTTATTATGGATTAAAGCCTTTGTCAAGTGGCTCCCATTTTCCTGTTTTACACCCTTTACCTTAAATCGAACCTGCAAAGATATCAATATGACCCTTGTGTTTTTAAAATGAGCAGTTTTGTCCCCCAGAAGGAGACGTGCACAGATTAGCACTCGACTCTAACAGCAGCAGCAGCTGACAGGTAGCACGGGCCGTGTCCCAAGCACCACCGCAGCATGGCAGTGAGTATTTCATTCTTACAATCTCTGCTGTACGTACTATTCATTACTATGCTCGTTTTATAACTTGTTATTCTTCAAGGCTAACCCTCCCCTTGCGGAAGTTTTTATTCCACTCCTGTGGAACAGCTCTAGAATTCATAAACAGAACCATCAGTTGTTTTTGTTTTTTTTTTTAATAAAGATTATAATTTGGCCCAGGCTGAGGGTGCAAACAGAGCTCCTCATATGTCCATGAGAAGAAAAAACATTTTTACAAACTTCCCACAATGGCATAGCATAGTGTGGGGTTTTCTTGCACATATAAAATTGTTACAAAAACCCTGAAGTCCTGCTATTTTAAATGAAATAAAATAATTAATTTTCAGGAAGGAAGGACGGACAGAAGGAAAGAAAGAAAATAAAGACAGAAAAGGGGAGGGAGGGAGGAAGGAAGAATACATATAGGTCAGTGCTGACAGGTTACTCAGATGACCTCCTCATGGACAGACCCTCCTTTCCAGGTGAAGAAAAGTGAGGTCTAAAGGAGGAACTTGCCCTAAGCCCATGGAGCTAATTAGTATCACAGCAGTTTCGAGTCCAACAGTCTTTCCATTATTCAGTGTTAATCGCCACTAAACCTTTCATACAATTCACACATACTTGAAATTAACTCCAATGAATAAAATGACGGATAAGGTGCAACATCCCTGGAGGCTTACTGTACACACCAGGGGAAGGAGACCATAAACAAGTAGGAGTGTCTATAGATTGTGGTAAGTGGGATCAAGGAAGTACAGAATGCAGGTCGGGTGAGGAGGGAGGGTGCTACCTCTGACGGGGTAGTCTGGACACACTCTCAGAAGAGGTGACATTTAAACTGGAGCAGGACGAGGAGTTATCCACGGTAGGAGCTAAGGGAAAACCAAGGCCGACAGAGCAGCAGCGAGGCAGAATCTGGGCTTATCTGAGGAATCCAGGATCGGAGGAATGCTAAGAGATGAGGTGGCCAGACTGACGGGAGGCAGATTAAGCAGGATTATGCCTATTTAAAAACTTTATTCCTTGGAAGGTTTTAAACATAGGAATGGTGAGATCTGATTTATGCTTTAAAAGATCACTCTGGCTACTCTGTGGGAAATGGATGAGAGAAGATTTGGAGTGGAAGCAGGCAGTCCAGTGAGGCTTCAGCATACGGTGCCACTCCGAGAACAGTTAGTTTCCAGGCTAGCGGAAGATAAGAGTAGAAACTGAGAAGAAATGTTTAGAAACTTTTGTAGCCATTTGGTATGGCTGCAAGCTCCCAAGATGCGATCAATCGGTTTATCTCACTAGATAGATAGACAGGTTCTCTGCTGTCTGACGTGGTTAGTTCCAGGTGGCAAAGCTGCATGAATATATTGGTCATAATTCATTAAAAAAAAAAGCTGTTCCTTCACCAGTTTGAAAAATACTGGTCTCCACGATTAATAACAGGGTGCATACAAGGATGGTGGGAGTGAGATAGAAACTTGGCAAAGGACAAGTTCAAGATATACATTGGAGTAGATGTGGTAGTGCCTACCGATGAAAAGGATATGAAAGGAACTGGAGAAAGGTAGGAACAAGGTTTCCAGCTTGAGCAAATAAGCAGATGGTGGCAGCATTTATTGAGAAGTTAAGGGAGGAAGTGATTTAGAAAGGAAAAAATCAAGAGTTCTCTTGGGCACGTAAAATTTGAGATGCCTGTGTGACATCCAAGCAGTCGATGTTCAAGTTTAGAGCTAGAGAAAAGGTTTAAGCTAGAGGTAAAAATTTCAGAATTATTACCATATAATCAACATTTAAAGCCATAGAAAAGTACAGAGAGAGAAGAGAGCCCTGGGTATAGCCCCACCTGGTGGACTGGGGTTGGGAAAGGAGGAGCCTGCAAGGAGTAGCCCAGAGAGACTGAAGACGGAAGGTTGTGGGGGACAGGAGAGTGTCTCAGGAAGGAGGGAGCTCCTGATAAACAGATTACTACGAGGACAAAGAGGTGTCCATTGAATTTAGCAGCGAAGAAGAGGCCGCTGGTGGGCTCTTGAGGAGCAATTTCACTGGAGTAATGCGCACAAAAGAGTGAATGGCAACATAACAGCCTGAATGGATCCTTTCGTGCGCATTTCCAGTGGGTGAAAGGGGAATTTCGTCCCATTTCTTTCTGTCTCATCTGTTTGAGGGTTACATGTTTACCATCTGTGCCCCTTACTAAGCTGTAAACTTCATAAAGACAAGGACTGGGTCTCACTTATTTTTAAAAATCTCCTTCCACTCTCCAGCTCAGTGCATGTTTGTTGAACTGAACTCATTTTGTTCAACATTTTACTAAAAATAAAAACACTTCATAAGAGGTATAGATATAAATATACAATGCCTATTAAATGTTATTTGAATCTCCATACATGAAATTTTGTATTTACATATATAAAACTTTCCTAGCACGACCATTTACCATTCCACATTAAACTATCCCTAACATGTCCCCTAAGAAGCAATAAATACCCCATATAAAAAATGATCTTCTAAAAAGCAACCTTCTAACTTCAGTGTGTCTCTATATCCCAGGAATTGTATGGTGGTTACAGAGAAGTAGGTAAGTCTTTAAAAAAAGTAGGAACATGAATTTTGTTTAATTTAAAAAATGGAAAAGCCATTCAGGAAAGAACATATCGAGTAAAAACAGCTTGGTTTCAATAGGGAATACCTCCTTATAGTCTCCATTGCGGTTGAGTCTGTAACCCTCAGAAGTATGAAGCTGAACGGTTGTATTATTGATCACTTCTATGCAACACTCTTGATCAGGAAAGCTCAGTGGGCGCACCCTACAGTATACCTGAAAATACAGGAAAGTGCTTACAGAACGAAGGTCGACTTTTTACCCGACTTTCCACTTAAGCTTCCTATTCATTCATTCAATGAACATTTGGTGTCTTAATTTAAGAGATCAATATAAACTTAGCGCTATGAGAGCCAAAACCTGCTACCCAAGACTGTCAAATGTAAAGATATTAGATATGAGAAACGATTTTAAATGCACATAAAGTTAAAATATTTTGATAACAAAAAGCATAAAATCCACAGCTTCTCCTCACTACTGTAATGGCACAAATTTAATGAAGTCATACTACTAATTTAAACCTCTCTCTGAAAATCAATAACATATCACACAATGAGAATTATCTGAAAATCTGACCCTGGCTGGTGTAGCTCAGTGGATTGAGTGCGGGCTGCAAACCAAAGGGTCACCAGTTCAAATTCTCAGTCGGGGTGCATGCCTGGGTTGCAGGCCAGATCCCCTGTGGGGGTTGCATGAGAGGCAACCACACATTGGTGTTTCTCTCCCTTTCTCCCTCCCTTCCTTTCTGTCTAAAAATAAGTAAATAAAATCTTAAAAAAAAAAACAACAACAAAAAAAAACCCTCAAAAAAAAAAAAAAAAAAAAAAAAAAAAAAAAAAAAAAAAAAAAAAAAAAAAAAAAAAAAAAAAAAAAAACCCCAAAAAAAAAAAAAAAAAAAAAAGAAAGAAAATCTGTTAGGATTTTTTGGAACTGTGTGTCAGTTAAAACTTGCCAGCTTAATACATAATAAATAAGTAGATGTAAGATCTGAAATGTGGTTTTCTTAATCAGTGACAGGGTTGATAAATAACTTTAGCTCGATGTGCCAAAGCCTCAGGTTCCCTCAACTCAGACCAAGAGACACACTCCAGTACTATTGAAGGGGAGGATTTAAAATACCTCAGAGCAAACCAACCTTCTTGTGTTTGCCATTTGCTTTTAAAAGCAAGTTCCCGAGCCTGAAACTAGTTAAGTGCATGCAATTATGAATACTCATTAGAATGAATTAAACTGTTCTATTCCAAAGTCTTAAACTTGGTCCCATAAAGCATAGAGTTTGGGACTTTGCTCATGAAGTGTGCCATCAGTTAGTGTGACAGTCCTGAAGATGGAAGAGGATGCACATCCAAGCAGAGATTTTCTCCCATCTTAAAGGGTATTTTTCATTACCTAACTTTTCAAATTCTAATTAGTTATAGGGAGTATATAGTTGACAGAAACTTCATTTTACTGGATTAATGAATCTTACACAGAAACAAAATTTCAAAGCTAGAACCAGCCTGAAGCAATTTAGTACAGTTCTTTTAACTGAATGTTCTTTGACTCCACTTCACATCTCCATCCATTCCAAGTGTACGCGTGAGACATAAAAGGAATGAAGAAAGCACACACACATGAATTCACAGGGAGACCTTACCCCAACTGGGTCTTTAAGACTTGTTTGGGATCCTTTTTTCACTACAGGTTTCCTGGGTGTCTTAGTCCTCCTGGTCATAGATTTAAAAATATAAACAACAAAGCATTTCAGTTAAACACTAACATTTAAAACCTCACCTAAAATTCATACAGAGACAAACTTCCTATGGTTTAAAAATTATTCCTTGCCAGTTCCAAAACACTGCACCCTAAATAACTCACACGAGTAAGACTAAATGGCATTAGTGGAAGAAAGTGTATGGCACATATAATCCAAAAATAATTAAAATTTTGTTTAGGAGACGCTTTCGGCACTAACTGTACCTACTTCATATTTAAAATAGCTTGGATATTTTCTTGAGCAGCAACGTTGCCGAGGCATCACAAGTTTGAAAAACCTATGGATAACTGACCACGCTTATCAGGAAAGACACACACATCGCACCAACAGCCACTGCCCAAGGGAGACTGACAAGTGATCGACTTCAATGAGTTATGAAAACAGATGGAGGAATTCATTCTTTCATCAAGATTTATGTCCACACTTTCAAGGAACAGCTAGTCATTGAATTTTTCTTTTTTTAAATGGATGTTTAGGTGTTGACGAAACATTAGTGATGCAGGAAAAAATCATGTAAACCTTACTAGTAATTTGGCACAAATTCATATTTCAAAAAATATTCTGACATAAGTACTTCTGGAGTTAAATGGTGAGAAATGTCTCTTTGAGTAAATAAAGTCTGCCATCCTATTAATTATGGGAGGGAAGAAGCTTCCACTGTATTGCTTTCTTTCTTCCAAATAGTCTGATCTTAAGTGAAGAGTCAGTTTACACTTTTTTTTTTTTTTTAATCATTTACAAGGTCAACCTTATTCCAGTTCCCAAACTCTGGCAATAAATAAACCTAGCTTAGGAATGCTTATTACCCACTAGGCCAGTGATTTTCACCTTTTTTCATCTCATGGCACGCATAAACTAATGACTAAACTTCTGTAGCCCACCAACAAATATTTTTTGCCTATCTGACAAACCTGAAGGATACTGCTGTGTTGTCTGTTGTCATTTTTTTCTTTGACGAACAAAGGGAAAAGAAGTCAGTGCCCCCGACTAAATAGTCAGGCATCGCATGATTTAAAAATTCTTGCAGCACACTGGTTGAAAATCATTAGATTTTTGTGCTGTGGGAAATAAATCTAGTCACTGACTTCTTAAAACCTATCATCCTTTGTTCCAAAATAAAATGTGGTCCCTGAACTGCCATTTCTTGCTCCTTTAAGTAGTGTAAAAGAGACAGCGGGCCCCAAATGGAGTCACCTGTGCTAAGCCTACATCACCAAACCAAGACTTAATACCTGACCTAATTAGTGTTAGTCTCTCTCAGGAATGTATCTCAGCCAGTCAGCAAGGGATTTCCAGGTCAGCACTAAAGAAGTGAACCCCCTCACAGACTCCCGTGGTCGGTCAAAGGAAGGTGCCCAGGCCTGAAACAATCTGTTTTTTGCTTGATCCTGCCCTTTTCTGCCTATAAAAGCCTCCCACTTTGCACAGCTCCCCAGATCTTTCTAGTTGCTAACTGGATGCTTGCTGCCCAATTCATGAATTGTTGAAGAAAGCCAATAAGATTTTTAAAAACTTCCTCAGTTGAATTTTTATCAGTAGGAACAATAGAGAAAGTTATTTTGATTTATTTCACCATTTCTCTAGCATGTCCCAAATCCCTAATTTATCTATAGGCTGGATGAATATTTAACACTAAAGTAAAATTATTGTCTTGGACTATAGATTAAAATATTTTCTCAACATTTTCCCAAATGAAATGGAAGCAAATTATGGTTTTAAGTGCAAGATACTATGGTCGGTTTACTTAAACTTACACGTCTTTAAAAAATTTTTTTTGACTTTGGTTTCTTAAGAAAACAAGTTGCTTTTTGCAAACTAGTAGCTACTAATTTGATAATGATAATAAAGATAAAGTCGACCCTCTTTCTTGCATGATTATTTCTTTACCAGTAGCGGTCCAGGAATTCTGCGTGGAAAATATCCTGGATTAAGAGAGGAATGTGGGCGGGTACGTCCGCGGCCAAAGAACAGACAAAAGTAACCGGCCTTTGCCGGGGGATGCTCGCAGCCTCCACGCCGCGGCGCTGGGATAGGAAAAGCATGCAGTGCACAAGAATGCCAGGGCTCTCTCCAGGGCCTGAGACCACCTAACCAACCCCAAGCCCAACCCCAGAGCTCAACACTCGACCCCACCCGCGACAAGACCCCGCACTAACTGGGCAAAATGCAGCCTGAGAGCGCGGGAGGTTAAGAGGAAACCCAGGAAAGGGTTGGCGGAGGCGGCAGCGAGCCAAGGGCCTGGCAACCCAGCTATCCAGAACCAGCGTGGCTGCACTAACCTCCTCCCCGCCCCCAACTTGGGGTCGACCTCCCCGGGCGGCGGGAGGCTGAAGCCGGGTGGTGGACGCCCGGCTTCAGGGGTCGGGGGACTCCCGCTTTGGGGACCGCGGCCGGGGTAGACTAAGCTGTACGGCCCCGGGCCGACGGCGGCGTGAAGAGGGGCCCGCCCCAGCACCGCGGCCCGGCTCCTCTGCGCTGTACTCACGCGGGCTTCATGGCAGGAAGCTCCGAGCTGCCCAGATGCGCACGCCGGACGCCGGGCTCTACCGGGAGGCCTGGCAAGGACGTCGGGCCGCAAGGAAGCGCCGCGGCAACCGGACTCAGTGGCTAAGGGGCTGCGCTCAGTGAGGCCGGGCGGTGCCGCCGCGAGTCCAGGTGAATTTACCGCCCGGCGCATTTCAAACGGGCCAATCAGCGCCTGTCCACGAAAAAGGCGAGGCCTCCCAGAGAGTGACTGCTCTGCCGGAAGTGGCGCTCGTCTCCTAGGCGACAGACGCGGAAAGGGCGCGGGGTGTCTGGGTGTCTACGCTGCAGCGCTGGAGCCGGGACCTCAAATGCAAAATATAATTCCCTCCGTTTCTGATGAGAAAACTGAGCGTTTGTTTTCCTACAGCACGAAAAATCCAATGGAAGAGCACGTCCAGGATTGATTCAGAAGTCAGCACTGTCGTTCCGCCCCAGGAGTGTCTTATTCTTGTGCTGTGTCCAGCACCGTCTCCGACGCCCTCTCTAGCTTTCATGCCACCACATCTTGGTTTCCTTTCTCTCTCTTCTTCACCTTTCCTGGGTTCTCCAGCTCTTTCATTTATAATCATTGTTTTATCGAATTCTTTAAAATGTTTGATCATAGGCGTACGGAAATGAATGAAATTTCGTCTTTGTCCTTGAGGAGCAACGTCCAGAACCACTCTTTTCTATGATGAGCTGATTCTATCTCATTCCGACCTCTGTCCCGAAACTGATGACTGTCAAATATACAGCCACATCTGTGTTCTCACTGAACTCTAGTCCTATCTCCTCAACTTCCTACAGGACCAGACACCAGTAGGAGTAGACATAATGTGATACCTTTGGCCCATATTGTTTGACATAAAGATGGTTCTGATCTTTGCAATTACATAGTTGCAGTGAATAAACTTGGAATTCATAATTTCACACAATGCAAGCAAATCTGGAGGATAATACATTCCTAGAAGCATAATTGTTGAGTCAGAGTATATGCATGCATAATGTTTCGCTAATATTGGCAAATTATCCTCTATAAAGGCTGTCCAAACATACAGTCCCATCAGCCATGCATGAGAGTGCCTGTTTCCTACACAATTCTCAGACAACACAGTTGATGTACCAAGTGAAAAGAAAATCACATGTAGTTTAAATTTTCTTATCTCATGATGAATGAGTGGGTATCTCTATATATTCAAGAGCCATTTGTGTTTCCTTCTCTATGAACTGTTTTCATCTCCTTTGCCTACTTGTTCTATTGTTTCATTTTTCTTATTGTATTGTAAAAGCTCTTCATATATTGAATAAATTGGTCCTCATCCAAAATATGAATTCAAACATTTTTAGAGTTTATACTTTGTTTTTTTGTTTAGTTTATGTTGTTTTGTGACAGTTTAGAAAAATACTTAAGATAGCCAAGTGTATCAGTCTTTTTTAATTTTAATTTTTTATTTTAGAGAGAGGGGAAGGAAGGGAGAGGAGAGAGAGAGAAACATCAATGTGAGAGAGAAACACTGATTAGCTGCCTTCTGTATGCATCCCAACCGGGGACCAAACCTGCAACCCAGGCATGTGCCCTACCCAGGAATCGAACCAGCAGTCTTTCTGTTGGAACAACACCCAACCAGCTGAGCCATTTGATCTGGGACTATCAGTCGCTTCTTTATTGTCTTCTGTTTTATGTCCTACTAGGAAAAATGTTACCCACTGAGATAATTTTTAAAAATCTTATATTTTCTAGCGCTTTTCCTGTTTTGTTTTTATATGTAAGTCTTGAACCATTAGAATTTAATTGTTGTCAGATGAGAGGGTGGGATCTGTATCATTTAGAAATTGGGCTTGGCCACTGGCTTACCTCTTAGTTACTCTGCAGTGTGGCTTTGGCTTCAATCTCTGCATTGGAACTCTTTTCACCAAGATCTCCGCCTCCTTGATGCTAAATCTAATTGATCCTTCCCCACCCTTATCTTACCTGACCTCTTAATAGCACTAAAAAATATTTCTCATTCATTTCTTCCTATGCCTTTGTTTTTCTCCTGGCTTTCTAGCCCCTCTTTTTTGGTCTCATTTGTGCATTCTTTTTTCTCCCTTAAATGTGTCTTAGGGCTTTTACCTGGTTACTAGCTGGGCCCTCTCCCTGGGAGCTCCCAACCATCACCGTGGCTTCACAAACCATTCATATTTGCTCTTCTGAGTTTGACTCATATATCCAAGTCCCTTATGGATTCTCCACTTGGGTGACCCACAACCACCCCACACCCAACATACCCTAATCTCTTCCCCTGAACTTGCTCCCTATCATCATCTATCCACTCACCCAAACCAGAGTCCAAGATAGTGTCTTTGACTTTTGCCTCCCCTTCTATTCCAACATTCAATTCCAAATCTTGACAGTTCTACCTATAGCCTCCAAACCTCTTCACTTCTCTTCATCCCCTTGGCCACTACCATCTCTCATCTGGATGATTGCAGCATTACCCTAACAGGCTTCTCTTCTGCTACCTTCCAATCCAGGATCCTCTTTGCAGCCAGTTCACCTATAAATCATAGGTCTGTTCATGTCACTTCTGTTCTTGTAACACTGCAGTAACTTCCCATTGCTGGAGACCCTCAAGAGGGCCCCAAGGCTCTTCCTATTCAAGTTCCTCACCTACCATTAACCCCTGCAACACCCCCCCTCCACGCCCCCTTCCCCAGCCATGTTGACCTTCAGGGCCCCGCACTCACTGGGCTCACACACCACTCCCTCTTGCTGTCAAGCTCTCCTTCCTCCCGTCCTCTGAAAAGGACTCCTTATCTTAAGTCTTCAGCAGATCTGGATGCGGCCCCCTGCTCTAAATCCACAGTCCCCTGCATTCCCCTAGTCACTGCGCCTGCTGATTTGCTTTGGTGCTCACTTCCCAGTTTACAATCAGTGTTTATTACGGTCTCCTCTCCAGGTTATCCCTACAGTCTCGCTAGATGGCACTGTTGCACCCCCAGCATCCCACAATGTAGATACTCCGTTGAGCTGAGAAGGAATAAACTGGTCTATTCCTTCAGAGGCCACCCCAGTGGAGGACCTAGTTAAATTGCATCACCCCAGATTTTTTCAAGCCTGTTTTTTTTCCTCCCTCACTTCTACCCATATTAAGCTCTTTGGCTTATTAGTTTTCCTTAAAATGCCAATTCATTATATCATTTCTCTGGGTTTCCCACAGGCACCTCACACCGAACACATCCTAATCTTTCCCTCTAAAGGGCTTCCACAACCAGTAAGAGATTTGTATTTCCCCCTAGAATTAGAGATCAAGACCAGAGGTGAGTAGGAGAGGGGACCCTGTTTTTTTTTTAAGTCAGGTTTGTTGAGGTATAACTTAGCTACAGTAAAATTCACCCTTTTTAGTTGTACTGTCAACATATTGGACAAACATACACTATCCTGTAACCACTGTCACAAGCACATGTATAATATTCCCATCACACAACAATTCCCTCGTAGTCAATTACGGTTCCTGTCCCAGCCCTTGGCAACTGTTTTCCTAACTTCCTTTGAGTTTTGTCTTTTCCAGAATGTTTCTTCTTGAACTCAGCATAATGCTTTTGAGGTTTATCCCTGTATTGCACGTACTAGTAGTGTGTCCCCTTTTTAATGCCGAGTAGTATTCCATTGTATAAATGCACGGCAATTTATTCATTCACTAGTTTGATGGACATTTAGGTTGTTCCCACTTTTCGGTGATTATGAATGAAACTGGTATAATTATTTGTACAAAAGTCTTTATTGTAGATGTGTGTTTCCATTTCTCTTGGGTGGGAGTACTGGTATTGTAAGTTTAAGTTTAAATCTATAAGAAACTGCCAAACTGGAGTGGGAGGGTGCTATGCAAATCTCTGAAGAGTGATTGACACTACACGAATTTGAAACCATAATTAATCCAAGCACCCAGCTAAGCAAATACAGCTATAGGAACCGAATAAACACCGAGGACCAGAACCTGTTGGAGCCCAGGAGGGGCGGTGGTAGAATGGAGTACTGTGGGAGCTGGGACACACCCAACACCCCAGGGAGAGAGTTCCGTCCTTTGCCCTGCTCTTTGCTCAGTGACCTTGGAAGCATCATCTCACATTCCCAGGACATTTATAACATGACTGACTGGAAGTCAATGTTTTATATACTAAGAAAACAAATTAATAAAATCAACAAGCTTGCGGGGTGGGGGTGAGGGAGAACTATAAAATCAGTACAAGAAACAAATGATCTGAACCACGTTTCAAATGAGTAACATACACAGAAAGGGAGGCTCAAACTAACCCGAGTAATGAAGACTATTTACTACACGCCCTCAGGTTCAAGGCGGAATGATCTTGAAACATATATTGAATTCTAATTAGTAGGCTTTTTCAGACATAGGTAATTCTAAAACAACATCGTGTACATTCTAGGATTGAGCAAATAAGTAAATACACTGTTGATAATAGCAGAAGAGTTTCTTCCTGTTAGAGTTATTACAAATAAATGTCAAAAGGGGAAGGGGAAAAAGTACCCAGGGATTCTTTGTTCTATCTGCAACATTTTTCTAAGTCTGAAATTATGTAAAAAAAAAGAAAAAAAAAGAAAAGGAACGTTTGGACTACATCAGTGCTTCTTAATCTCCTTTAGATTAAAACAAACCTAGGGCTTTGGCAAAAAATTAAAACTCCCACCCCCCTCCCTAAACCCTTGAGTACTCTTTTTCATTTGGGTCTTAGAATGTGCATTTTACATCAAATACATTTTTGAAAGCCTAGATTAAATTATCTTTGAG
The DNA here is from genome assembly GCA_004026765.1 of Micronycteris hirsuta. Taxonomy (NCBI): domain Eukaryota; kingdom Metazoa; phylum Chordata; class Mammalia; order Chiroptera; family Phyllostomidae; genus Micronycteris; species Micronycteris hirsuta. Next base: position 32,252 of record PVJI01001980.1, on the reverse strand, counting down.
GTCCCTTGTTCTGTGCCTTGGAGGATGCGAAAGTTAAGCCAGTTTTAGAAATCTGTGGCTTAAATGAAGAGAATGGGTGGGACACCTCTTTGTCTGAAGTACATTTACCACAGGGTTCAAGCATTCATACAAGTATTAAAGGGCATAGGAAAGCCCCTTAGCAATCTTCCAGGACGAACATTCTGGAGAAATTCTAGAATTCTTCAAATGTTAAGTCATCCAGACACCTTTTGGAGTTACACATGCCAGGAATCAGCGGCCAGTTTTCCATCCTTCCAATAGGACGCATGCCAACTGGCCTTTGCAGTTCCTGCCACCTTGACCCGAAACACTTCCCCTCACGCTGGCACAGTGGGCACCTCTCTGCCCATCAAGCCTTTCCTTGACTGTCAGCTTATCAGAGTGGCCGTCCACTCTCACTTGCCCTACCTCATCTCTCCCTATTCATTCCCCAGACTTCTTTTTCTTTTTAAAAAGATTTTATTATTTTTTAGAGAGAGAGGGAAGTGAGGGAGAGAAACATCGACATGTGAGAGAAACATTGATTGGTTGCCCCTTGCACACCCCCAGCCTAAGACCTGGCCCACAACTCTTTTGGTTTACAGTCTGGTGCTCAGTCCACTGAGCCACACAAGCCAGGGCAGATTTCTTTCTTTTAAAAAAATTTTTAAAGGTTTTATTTATTTTTAGAGAGAGATGAAGGGAAGGAAAAAGAGGGGGAGAAACATCAGCGTGTGGTTGCCTCTCAAGTGTTCCCTACTGGGGACCTGGCCCACAACCCAGGCACGTGCCCTGACTGGGAATTGAACTGACAACCCTTCGGTTCACAGGCCAGCACTCAATCCACTGAGCCACACCAGCCAGGACAGACTTATTTTCTTTTTAGCACTTACCACGATCTGAATTTATCTTGCCCAACTGATCAGCACGTTGGCTCTGTGAGGGAGGGACAGTGTGGGTTTCGTTTGCTTCTGTGTCCCCCGTTCCTAGGACGATGTTTGCTCTCCATACACCAGGCACTGAGTAAATGTTCATCGACAAGGTGGCAGTGTGCACATGTTCAGGTGAATAACACGTCTGCAGTGTGGTAGATGAAACATTACCAGACCAAGTGGGAAACACGACAAGTGTTTTATAATAAATAAACTTTATTTCTCCTACAGTTTAAGGCAGCCAGACACTGAAAGAACGCCTTCGAGTCTGGGAACGGGTCTTCGCCTTTCCGTCCATGTGGACCATTGACTAGAACATCAGGGGCTGGCGCTCATGTCAGAGGGCGTCGTGGCCAAAACAAATTTGGGACACAGTAGATCCAAAGGAAGTGGTTTTCCAACACATCTGACAATAGCATTCCATTCCTCCCCCTTCCTCAGAACTTCTCATATGAGCAGGGTGCCACAAAAAAGGCACTTTGAAAAACATTGCGACAGATCAAGTATTTAACTCACTTTTACTCAGAAGTTCCTAAACTCCCACTTCCAATTCTAGTCAACAATGACACACATTTCTTCATGGATCGTGTCTCTCTAAAAATTGAGCAGTAGAAAACAAAACTCTACAATGTGTAAAGGAGGTACAGTTGACTAAGTGGCCTCGTTCAAACACATTCAAGTTTTATCAGAGCTCTAATGTCTGGCAAGCTTCAGAATTATGTTTTTCAAGCAGGGGGACGGGAAGAAGGCCTTCCCATCAGGAGTGTACCTGTCCGCCCCCACGTCATCCCTTCTGAGACAGGGCCAAGGTGACCAGGTGGCACCAACGGGAGGATGGCACATGTCTGAAGTGTAGGGAGACATCAAAGCTTGTCTGAGAACTGCGTTAAAAAGCATCTTCCCGGGGAGGCCGTCACTGACCCACGGCCAACCTTTTTGACTTCCTGGGATGACTTAGGCAAAACTATACTCACTTCAGACTTAATACTTAACGATAACTCATATATTTGAACTCATTCTCGCTGTGTCTTCGAAGCTTCTAAATCAGTGTACTGCAAAGTGTTATAAAATTGTAATGAGTAACACTGTCCAAAAATATGCAATGGCACTAAGTTTACCAAACTTACAAAAACATTATGAAACATTAGATCTTATTTTGGTGATTTAACATTTTTTTCATCATTAGGCTTGAAGAGTAACCACCAAAGATTAAATAATCTAAAAGTCCTTCAGGTTAATCACCTTTATCTCCCAACTATGTCTGAGCTGAATGAAGAATACGACTTTACTGTTATAAACAAGAGAATATGAAAGCTTTCATGTCTCTGGCATTACTAAAATAGAGTATTTAAATGCTGTTCTTTTTTTCACCATAAAATTAAAGTTACAGTAAGATGAAATGGAAGCCCACTTACCCCGCTGGAGTAAAATGTTACTAATGATTTCAGATTGTTGCTAAAACATGGCATTTTGTCAGGTACCATAGTTTGCAATGAATGTATTGATACAAAAAATTTACCATATAATTTTATCAATTTACTTTCCCGAGAGGGAGTAAACAGATAATAAAACTAATGAAATCATATTTCTTGACCACTCTCATCCAGTATAAATTGTTACTTGTCCTCAGAGGATTGGATGATGAGCTATTTACAAGGCCATTCAACCCGGGCCAATTAACCAGGAACGCAGCATTCTAGGACACAGGGGTGTTCCTGAGTCAGCAAAGAGGATCCTGTGTTACAGACAGCCCCTTAAGTCATTAACAAGTGCAGATCAGGGGCAGATGGGCCTCTGTTAACAATTGCTTTGCGTCAACGTTTCTGTATGCTCTGAAAAATACCCTGAAATACTGAACTTCAATTAGGAATGCAACAGATGAGAAAATGCTCAGTGTTTTAGTCCTATGCAGGGTAGACAGCGAGGAGCACATCCTTAGGTGGTGAATGGCTAACAATTACATCAAGGGAAACAAAGCCCAGTGCCTTCTGGAACTCCTGACACCAGCGTTTCCTCAAGCTGGGCCTGTGGCCCATCTGCATTAGAATCACGTGGGCTTGCTCCAGTGCAGACCCTCTCTCAGGAACCTACATTCTACACCAGCAACGCAGAGTCTCCTGGTTTCCCCGGGGAGCCTGCATTTGTCACAAGCTCAGCAAGTGTTACAGATTCTCCGGGAAGCTTGGAAAACCACCACATTTGACCAATCCTTTGGGAAGGTCTTTAGCATCCTCGGCACGTGAACACTAAAATTTGCAGCATATCTGAAGTGATGAAGCAACATTAGATGCATGACATCCCTAAATGCAGTGCTGTCATTGTTTTAAACGGTGACCAATGAGCGAGACCAACAGGGATTAACTCAGCCAACTCCCACGGTGTAACACGTTTTACCTGCACTGCATTATATTTCGCAGCATCAAACGGGCAACAAGAAACCAGAGCAAACCAGAACATATGACGTGACACCAGCCATAGGCTGTGGACTTTTAAGAAAATCCAACTTCATAGTCCAAAATGCAAATCCACTGACATGGGAATTTGCACTTTGAAGCAGAATAGACCTGAGGAAAAAGAGGGTTCTCTTTCTATTTATGCCCTTCAGTAGGTGGGAAAAGAAAGAAGACCCCCCCCTCAAACCAGGTCTCTGTCTTCATTCCCGAATGCCTTTCCAGCCCCCAGGGCTCCCACAGACCTAAGTTCCCCTTTCTGAGTTCCTCTCCCTTGACCTTTGTGGCTTACTCTCCTCCACTGTGGAAGCCCTTAGGAGAGGCTTTGCTACATGAAACTCATCAAATGAAGCAAGTTCCACTTTTAAAAAGTAATACTACAAGGGCTGTAATGCTTAACCTAACTGTTTAACGGTAAAGCTGCAAAGGCAGTATGCTCAACCCAACTGCTTAAATAGAATTGCAAAAGTCATTTTAAATAAAGTTAAAACTTAATGAAATATTAATGATTTGCCTGAAAAATGACTTGCACAAACCCATGTTCCCCTCTTAAAACCACACATACAGAATCAGTGCACATTTAGAGAAATTTCCCCAGGTACATACCTTATTGGTATGAACCTACTCAAAAATGCCAAGACACCAATCACTACAGATATTTCAGGCCAGTGAAAACTGGCACCGCACGACTGGTTTATGGTGGTTAGGATGCTGTAGCTTGGCGTTGACATCTGGCACGAAGAGCTTAGGGTCTGAATCACGCTTCTTTTTTGTGTGGTTCTGGCTCAGGCACGCGATACAGAACAGCTGAGAAGTAAATTATGTTGCTGAGGCTGAAGACGAGGCACAGAAGCATGGCCCCGGCTATCTGAGGGAAAGACAGGGCCCCGGAGCTGGCCAGGAGCCACTCCTTCCTCAGAGTCTTGTCCAGAAGTATGGCTTCCATCTGCATGTGCGTAGCCAGGATCACACACACGTGGAACAGCTGGTGACTGTGACCTACAGCAAGCACACAGAAGGCCACCAAGGTCAGCAATAAAAAAAGGAATGACCAGTGATGCGTGCTGTGGCAGGTGTGCTAAAACCATCATGCTGAGCGAAAGGAGCCAGACACAGGAGACACAGGCGATACAATTCCATTCCTGTCACTGGTCCAGAAAAGGTAGGTCTGCAGAGACAGAGGGCGGACCGGTGCCTGCGCCGGGCGCGGGCGGGGGTGGAGTGGGGATGAACAGCGTGAGGGCTTGAGGGCTCTTCCTGGGGCGATAGAAACGTCCCAAACCTCATTTATGGTGACGGTTGTACCACTTGGTAAATACACTAAAAGTATCATTAAATTGTATATTTGAAGTTGGGGAATTATGTGATATGTAAAATATACTTCAGGAAATTTGTTTTTAAAATGTAATGTGAGAAAAATAAAAAGGCCATCAGAGCACACCGAATTCACCAGTCCTGTTTTTCGCAGGAAAACATTAGGCGTCATGTTCTGCCACAGGCCGTCCTGTAATGGCCGGTGCTAATGGGCTCAGGCTCTGACCTCAGAGCCAAAGGAGAAGCCCCCAAAGTCTCTGTAGGCCACTTAGGAGGTGGTCCACTTCCTACTGCTGGCGAATCCCAGACTGACCTGCAGGAGCTCTTCCTCCCCATTGGCTGCCTGCGCATCCTCGGGTTGTGGGGGGCGGGTGCAGGGGGAGGTTGCAGAGGGTGCTGGGAGTGCGCAGGGACATTTGAATTCATTGGCTGGTGAGAAAAGGAGTCCAGGGCTGGGGACAGCTTTGGGGGACAACCTTCAGGAACCAGGAGGGAGATGAGGTGTTATGGGCTGAACTATGTCTCCCTCTCCCAGATTCATATGTTCAAGCCCTGAGCCCCAGTACCTCGGAATGTGACCATATTTGGAAATGGGGTCTTTCAGAGATAATTACGTTAAAACGAAGTCCACCCTAGTGACTTCACTAGGGTGGGTCCCCTATACCCCGTGTCCTTACGTAAGAAGAGGAGACTAGGACGTGGGCATGCACGTACAGAGAGGGGAGACCATGTGACGACAAATGCAGGTGGCCGTCTACAGGCCAAGGACAAAGGACTCAGAAGGAGCCAACCTGCTGAAACCAGGATCTCAGACTCCTAACCTCCAGAGCTGTGAGGAAATAAACTCCTGTTGTTTAAGCCACGTCGACAGTGGTTCTTTGTTACGGCATCCCCAGCAGACTAACACAACACAGGTTTAAATAAGGACTTTCCTTCAGTAAAGAATAAAGGGTTCAGGATTGTACCCCAGGACTTAACCCAGGAAGGGCCTGCCTGGCCACCTGCACAGCTGGGCAGAAGCAGGGTTGGAAATGAGAGTGCACCTGGGTGGTCGACGAGTTCCTTATGGCAGGGAGCATCCCCTACGGGGAAGCTGTGTTTAAAGGGGCCACCCCCGCCTCACTCACACTACACCGATGGGCCGTGTACAGTTTCCAAACCCCGTGGGTGATGCAGCAAAGTGGCTTTTGTCCAGCAGAGAGCCATGCTCTCCATGCACATAGGGCCAAGCAGAGAGAGGTGACTTGCTGTGCCCACCAATGGAGGCTCAAATCTGTCTCCATTAGGATAGGACCTACAAAGACGGAAGAGTCCTGGGCTCCGGACACTTCTGAAATGTGGCTGCAGCAATCCCACCGGATAGGAATGGGGAGGGGCTTCCCGCGGGCCAGCCCTCTAGAGGCTGTTCTAACACTTCCCGAGTGGGCTGGTGGAGAGGGAGTCCCCTGTCCAACAGACCCAGTGATTTAATGATCTCTCATTAACTGCTGTCTGGTGAATTTCTCCCTGTAGGAATGTCTTTCTGTTCTGTATCACTAGGCCCAAGAGGACAGGATAGTGGTGAAAAAATAAAATGGTATTAAGCCAGGGAGTTGGCAAAATAAGACCCAGGGCTACTTTGCTTGCAGCCCCCAGACTTCATACACAGTCACCTCTGTTTCCCCAGCTGGGGAGGGGGGTGGATATGGTTAGTGGGCGCCTGCAGGCAGGTGCCCCTGGCCCTCTGTCTCTCTTCTTTTTTGAAATCTGTTCTCTAAGTGTTTTGCTTGTTGTAATCCTCCCAGCAGGAGAGAATAGTAAAGGAGATAAAACTCTAATCAGGATGAACAAAGCAAATCTGACCATGTGGCTTAGGTGGGAGGTGATAGAAAATTACGGACAAAATGGGTTTGGAAAGAAGCAAGGTTCCTGCCTACCACGTGGATCCCCATGATAGCTTGTCCAAGGTGCTCTCTTCCCAACACACGTCAGCCCCTCCAGGAGTGGCCCAAGGGCCTCCCCCAGCCAGTCCCAGAGCCAAGGTGGGGGAGTCTGCACATTCTGCAGTGCCACTTCCCTGGACCGCGGGGGAGGAACTCGACCCGCAGGTGTGAGCCCTGTGGCTCTGACACCTCCTCACCACCATGTCTTCTTTAACTTCAGTGAGCTCAGGCTCAGGAGAGAACCACACAGCCTCTGAGTGAGCCCTGGGCCCCACCCCCAGCTTTCCGGTTTGAGATGTCCGGGGTAGGGCCCGGGAATCTGCGTGCTCCCAGGTGATGCTGAAACAGCTGGTCTGGGAACCATACCTGAGAACCACTCCTCTGCCCTGACACCTGGCCCCGTCGCACCCCCCTGAGCGAGACAAAGGCAGAAACACTCCCCTTGGCGCAGCCCTGCACGGCATCTGGCACCCTCGGCATCATGTGCGCCCTCTCTTTCCTCTTCCTCTCCAGGGATGCCCTCAGTGGTCATTTAATAATGGGACTTCCTGTTCTAGGTGATAAGAGGACTCCCTGGGCCCCATCCCACAGGAATGCTTTAGAGTCTTAGACCTACCTGCTCTCCCATCCTCCCTGGCCACCTGCTGGCTATGGACATTCTGGATGCGGTTAGCGCACAATTTCACTCACCGTGGCCTGCACCTGGAGAACGTCCTGAAGAGCTGCTTCCCTCCCTGCCCCGGCCTCCCCTCTCCAGCTGCATCATGGTGTCAGGGATGCGAGCCCCCGACCCCGGGCTGGAGGACAACGGCAGCAGAGCTGCCGCACACTCACCGATGTAGTCGAAGCACCCAGGGGCCAGGCGCTCTGGCAGGTGCGCAGAGTAAAAGAAAGAGGCCAGGAGAGTCATGGCCACGTGCTTCTGGTGGTACAGGGTGGCTTCACTTGGTGCGCTCTCCCCTGGGAACAGGAACAGCTGCAGGCGTTTAAAAGAAACATTGGTCTTGAGAGGAGGCTTCCTCATCAAAAGCTGCAGCCAGCTGGGCACCCTGTGCAGACTCCGCAGGCCAAGGCCCACCCCCTCAGGGCCGTGGCGGGTGAGGGGAAAAGGGCCTCTCAGGGGCTGTGTGTGCAGAATTCCTATTCTGAGAGGGACCCATTGAGATCCAAGGCAATTGTATTTTACTCCCCAACTGCTCATGAGAACCTTTTCGGTTAATTACCAAAAAAAAAAAAAAAAAAAAAAAAAAGGAAGGAAGGAAAGAAAGGAAAACAAAAGAGAAGAGGAAAGGAAATGGAAAGAAAACACCATTAGATACATTCCCATTCTTTTTTTCCAGTGCTAATGTGTAAGTTTAGTAGGAAGCGATCATTTCAGCCCTGGCTGGGCAGCTCAGCTGGTTGGAGTGTTGTCAGACACCAGAAGGTTGTGGGTTCGATCCCAGGTCGGGGTGCATACGGGAGGCAGCTGATTGATGTTTCTCTCTCACATCACATTTCTCTCCCCCCCCACTTCCTCTCTCTCTAAAGTCAATAAATATATCTTCAGGTGAGGGTTAAAAAATAAATTTTAAAAAAAGGTGATCATTTCACTTTGAACTCACTTCTAACTAGCACGGGCCCTGAATCAATACTCCTAGTTGAGACTTCAAGGTTTAGCAATTCCTCGAAGGCCTTCTGAGTCATCAAAGGGTATTACTTACAGCCATGATACCGGTTCAGAGTTAAGTGTAGTTTCTGTGTTACTGTTATCAGTGACGGCAGCCGCCACCGCCCTCAGAGTCACAAGGCCAGGCCTTGGACTTGCATCATTTCACGGGCATCTCACAATTGCCGTAAGGCAGAGTCCATTTCCCCATTTGAGGCCAGAAGGTGACTCGAAAACCACCACTGAGAAGTGAAGTCAGGATCTGCATCTAGGAAGACTGATCCCAGAATCTGCGAGCTCGTCAACACTGCCGCTCAGGGCTGGGCCTCCCTCCCCACTGCCCTCTGCAGCTGTGTGCCAGGAGCCCCAGGAGCCCGCTGTGCCTGTGACAACGCAGACCCTGAGCTGTGCAGTTCAGGGACACGCGGGCCTGGCTTGGCCTCTGCTCTAGTTTCCTGTGTGTGGTCTGTCTCCTCAAGGAAGGAGTGGGGGGAATGGGCTGCACCCCCACCTCTGGGTCTCCCCCAGGCATGTGGTCAGCGCTGCAGCTGGGGGAGCCCCTCTGCCCCTCCCCTTCACTCCTGGGCACTGCCATTTCGGTTGCAGGCGTTGGACCCACAGGCTGCCTCTGGGAGGGGAGTGCCACTCACTGGGCGCTAACCGTGTGCCAGGCATCGCTGAGCCCCACTCTTGTTTTGATGAATCCCCTCTACCCGGCTATAAACGAGGGGATGTTAGTCCCATTTACAGATGAAACTGAGGCTCAGAGAGATTATGTGCACGGTCTAAGGTCACACAGCCAGTGAGCAGTGGGACTGAGATTCCAGCTGAGGCCCATCTGTTTTGAGAATGCATGCACTTCCTTACTTCCATTCTTTCCTCCTACACCCTCCTCTTTTGTGTTCCCCATCTAATCCCCCGCTCTCCTTTAAGACCTTCATTCCTTCTTTTCCTGTCACTGCTAACAATACATTCATTGCTGATAATAAATAACAATGCTTTCTAGGGGCTCTCACCGCCATCTCATGTAATCCCCCCATGGCCTGATGAATGGGGCGTTAGTACGCTCATTTTCCCCATGAGAAATCAAGGTGCAGCGGTGATGGATCACTTGCCCAAAGGCTCCCCAGTGGGTCTGTATCAGAGATCTGTCTTTTGAGCCTGTCCCCCTGGTCACTCTGCTAAGCCCCAGGCTGCCTCCCCTCCCAGCCCCCTGCCACCAATTGCTCCTGAGGCCCCATCAGCACCGGTGCCTGGCACAGCTCCTATGGTCCCTCAAGGTCTCTTTGTCATGCTGTCTCCTAACTCCTCCGCAAGGGCCAGTAAAGAAGCACCTGGGGCTCCACTCCTGTGTGTCCTGTGGTGACCAGCGTGGTGCTCTGACTCCCAGGGGCTCAGGAAACTGCTGACTCCCAACTGTTGCCAATAGGCAGAGGAGATGGAGCAGGGCCCTTACCCTGTAGAAGATGGGGAGAGAGTCCCAGGTGTAGGGATAAGCAAAGGCGAGGACACGGAGTATCTTACAGAGCCTGGGCTTCTGGACTTCCAGAAACCTAAATCAGGGACAAAAGGGTGGGGGGAGAAATGGGAATGAAAGGAGTGTCAGTAAATCACACACACATGCCAATTAAAAATAGCCGAGGGCAAGCTGACAACAGAGGCAAGCATTATGGGGCACCCTCCTCCAGCAGCTTCTCCACCAGCCTTTCCCTTCCTCCTTCCTCCCACCTCCCTGAGGGAGTGGCTCAACCTCAGAGGTGACAAGGTCTCGGGGGAATCTGTCTCCTGGGACCATGAGAAGCAACAGCACCCAGATGACGCCAGGGAGGAGTGCTGGACAGCAGCCCTTCAAGCACCAAGTTATCTAAACTGCCGAAGGGCCTTTTTGAAGAGCAGTGACCACCTTTTTGAAGAGCAGGCGACCCGCGGGTGTGGGTGGCCGCAGCGGCACAGACCCCTGGGGTGAGCACATCTTGAAGGTTGAGATGCCTAATTGGTCAGAGCCACCCCGGTGATTGCCGTGCAGAAGCCTTGCTTTAGTTTGGTGTTCGATCACTCTGAGGAATTCTTAGAATATTCACCACTGCACACAGGGATACTGCTGCCCGGGGAAACTGAGTCAGTGTGGTTTTTCCTTCTGTCCTTATCACCATCCCCACCAACCCAAAGACAAGTGAGGTCAGCATTCACATGAGTCGTGCTGACCATCACAGACAGGCAGGCCCCCAGGATGGAACAGGACAGCTGGCCTGCGGAGGGGGCAGCAGCAGAGGGTAGGGGGAGCAGGCCAGCACCGGTGGCAGCGAGGGCACGGGAGGGGCAGGGAGAAGGCCTACGCAGAACCACGGCCCTGCACGGCTCAGGTAACAGAACACTCATGCACCAGGACGGGTGGTGGGCGGGAACCCGCTTCAGTACCGCAGGGTGTTGCAGAGGGCTGGGTCCTCCCTCGGCACCCACAGGGCTGCACAGGTGGCGTGCAGAGCCAGCATGCCAAGGCTCATGGGTGTCTGTTCTGGCGTGTTCTGTAGGACAGTGGAGGCACTCAGCCCTCTCAGCCTTCCCCACAGTTCTGTCCGTCATCACGCTCTACGGAGGGGACAGGGTCTCTGTCCCACTGCCATGCTTCCCCTCTGCTCTCCAGAGCCCCTGTCCCAGCCCATGAGCCTGCACCTTCTCTCCCAGATACAGTCTGCTGCTCCCCTCAGCCCAGGCCCATTTTCCCTGACCAGGTTATCCATGTGCCCCACGAGCCGGCGCAGACACCTGGCCAGAAACCCCGTTGTTGCCCATATCTTTGGGCGTGGGAGGTGGCAGAGACCCCTACACCATGCCTCCTGGGTGGTCGGTAACCTTCTCAAGGGCTGGAGTTGGGTTTGCTCAGGTCTGGATCCCCACACTCAGTTCAGAGGCTTGTGTGAGGTCCTGGGAAGAAGACACAGTCCGTCGGACTCTGCTGTGCCCAGCCCTCGGGGCAGCTGAACATGGGATCTTGTTCTGGGGTAAGAGGCAGCCCCGTGGGACCTGAGAAGCCCCACAGACTCCAGAGACAAGCTCCAACTTCACTCAAGCCCATCAGCCCGTCTGTCCTTTTTTCCAGGCCCTGCCCATAAAACAGAGAAGCACGTGGCAGCAGGAGGTGAAGAAACAGAAGCTCAAGGAGAAGGAGGAAGAGAAATAAGGGACCTCAGTTCATTATCCCACCCCACACAAAAACCCCAGCCTTGAAGTAAACCGCAAATCCTGGGGTAGGTGAAGCAGCACAGTGCCGTGATCCTGCATGCAGTATCTGACCTGGACAGCCTGGGTTTGAATCCTGCCTCTGCCCTTCGTGACCATGTGACTGCAGGTCCTGTAACCTTTGTGCATTTCAGAATCCTCGTGTGTAACACGGGGATAACAACTGTATCCCCTCATGGGCTTGCTGCAGATTTGATGAAATGATACTCACAAGGAGCTTGTGACTGTGCACAGCACAGAGCGACGCTCATAAATGGCAGCTTTTACAACAAGGTGTGTCATGGGACCCGTTCTTTCCCCTTCCCCACCTTGTAGCCACGTTGTACCAGAAAACAGAACAGGAGGGCACAGACAGGTGCTGGCTGACTTGTCTCAAGTCAGATTACTAGTAAGAGGCAAAGCTAGGATTTAAACCCAGGGCTGCCTGGCTCCCATTTCACACCCCCACTCTCCAGCAGGCTGAGCAGGCCTCGGACCACCACCCAGCCTTTGTTTGTCCTTACCCAGGCCCCCCTGCCCCAGGGGGCAAACCGAAATACCCGTCTGCCCCGAGAACCAGGGCAGGTCTCGACAGCCTCTTCAGTCTCCCCAGGCGTACCCAGTCGACCACAGCGAGCCCGCTCCCTCCTTCCCCACGAACTGCCACCCCCTGTCACTCCTGGGTGAAAAGGGGCTCCCTGTGAAAGCATGCTCTTTCTGTGGCCACTTACACAGGAAGAAAGCTGGCTCTGGCTGGTGAGGGCCATCTCCCAAAGCATGAATTTCCTGTGACTTGAGAGAACATTTCACCCAGCCTGATAAAGTGCTTCCCCAGGGGCAAATGAATCAGCCTCTCCGACTGCAATGCTGAGTCTACAGGGGGAAAAAAGGAGAAAAGCAGAACAGAAGAGAGACAGCAACAGAGAATAAAAAGCAGAAAGGCCAGCAGCCAGAGGGGCCTCCCACTACCAAGGTGCAATTCCAGGCCTAGCCACAGGGTGTCGCCACAGTCAGGGATTCTGCCAGGGAAGGGCCAGAGCCTTCCACTCCTGCAAAGCGCCCCTCGCCTCAAAGCCAGGCCTGGTAAGGCAGTCCCTGCACCTCCGGGTTGAGGGCCAATTCACAGGGAGTCAGGCCTCCTCTGCCTAGAACTCAGAAACACCAGATTTCGGGGGAAGACTCCATTAAGAGAGGGTCGATGCTGTTCCAGTCTGTTTTAAAACCTGATCATTCTTGTTATAACAAAGCTGGAAGCATTTGCCAGCAAATTCTGGAATTAGTGCTTGAAACAGGTAGGCCTTTGGAAACACCATTCTATTGCTGAGGGTCCGTGTGTGTGTGCGTGCGCGTGGTTACGGCTGTTTTACTGTTGTCTGGGTGGCACCGCAGGGACGTGGACGTGGCCCTGGTCCCAGCAGCATTTGGTCATCTGGCTGAGCCCTCTAACCTCTGGTGTATCTTGAGAACCACTGTCTGCTGAGCCTCTGGTTTCCGGCTCTGACCTCCACACCCCCTCCCAGGCCTCCACACTACTCTGACCTGCCACGGTGCTGTGCCACGGTGTGGCTCTCACAGGGATGACAATCCCTTCTGTCCCTCACAGCACTGACCACAAGGCATCACACTGAGCGGATATGTGTCAGAAATAACCCCAATGGCTGGATACTTTGGATGGATAACCAGATAAGTCCCTGCAGCAACTTGTGATGCATAGAAACACTGTGTAACTCACGTTCCTAAGGGAGGGACGCCTTCCTGGGCTTTTCGGTGTTCAGCATGTGTGAGTAGTCGGGGCCTCCGTCACCCCGAGAACCACAGAGAGCTCACACATCCCCTCAGTTCTCCTCTCAAATGCTACAGAACAAGAAAGCAGTTTTCTGGAACGTGTTCATTTGAAACAAATTCCATGGTAATAAGGACCAAAAACCCAGCCAGGGGAGTCCACAGTTCTCTGTGCAGGGATTTACTCTGAGGCTCAGGTAAATGTGTACTGTGATGGAATGAATGGCATCCGGACTGTGACATGCTGGGGAGCAGGTGACTAAGTGAAAAGCTACTAACGTCACGGACTCTGGCTGTGCTCAGGGAAGGAGAAGGTGGGTGGGTCTTTGCCGTCCCTGGCCACACCGTGGACTGAGGAGCCGGAGGGAGAGGCAGAAGAGAAATCTCGGAAAGAACCCTGGCATTGCAGAAGACCCGGGCCAGAAAGAACTAGAGGACGTCTTCTCAGATGCCCTTGTTCAAGGTGTGGACACGGACGCCCAGAGGGGCGGTGACTGGCCACGTGGCATGGCTATGAAACCCGGGAGAGGGCCCTTGCCCTCCTCTCCACCTGCTTCTCCTGAAGTCGGCAGGGCCCGAGTCCCTCCCCGCCCACGTCATTCTTTTCCCTCCCCAAATGTGGAAGACAGTGAAGACAGGGAACAAACACAAAGAGGACAGGACCTTGTAAGATCAGGGAGGCCACCGACGTGGAACGGAAGAGGACAAGGGGACGTGGAAACCTAAGGGCCCTCACAACGGGACATCCTGCTCTTCCTCTGGCTCCGAGAACAAGGCATTTGCCCCTTCTCCCCTTCTGTTCCTGCACAGCCCCCTCCCCATGGTTGTTAACACACCCGAGAGCCCCTCAGGGCACAGAGGCTGAGTCCAGGGAACTGCCTTCCTCGGAATATTTCTGTCCTTCAGGAGCACAGCGCCCGTCCCTGTGGGGACGGGCCCCAAGGGGCACTCCCGATCCCCCGCCACCTTTGGGGCCTCTCTCTAGCTGTTTGTTCCCTTCCAGCCGTGTGGGCTCTGGAAACCCTGAAGCTCCCTGCCGCCTCCCAATCCAGTCCTCTCCTGCCCCTCATCCTTGTCCAGGCTGTTTGCTCTGTCCAAAGGTCCTTCTCTCCTCCAGAAGAGAGAATGCCACTTCACAGAACCCTGGTTATCCATGCGGGTGCCATTTTACCATTGTTTGTTTCTGCTACACTCTGTAATGCTACACTTTAAAGGCCATTTCCCCAGGGGGTCTACAGTCTGCCTCTCCTAAGGCACTGGGCGTTGTCAGAGGGCAAGAACTGTGACTCACTCCTCCTGATATTCCCAGATCTTAACGCAATGTCTGGACCATGGCAGGCATGAGGAGTGGTCAGTTGGTTGGATGGATGGACAAACGGAAGGATGGACAGGTGGGTAGGTGGGTGGATGGTTGGGTAGATGGGTAGATGGGTAGATGAGTGGATGGTTGGCTAGATGGGTTGATGGAATAGCCACAGATGTGCCCATAAATAAACAGAAATAATCCATTTCATTGAGAAATGAAAAGCCCCCAAACATGGGCATTCAAGAGATTCCTAGCCAACCTGTCCCGCCAGACAAGTTTGTCCAACGGTGCCAGGCACGCCGTGTGCGGAATTCCCACTCATTGAATCTGAACAATCGGGGAGACTCCTGGCTAGAAGGAAACTGTCTGCCCTGGTGGCTTACTTGGAAAGCTTTTTTTTTTTTTTTTTTTTTTTTTTTAAAGCAGCACGTGTTCCAAGGATTTGCACTGGGGGTCACGGGAAGGCAATCCTGGGTCCTGAACTCTGGAACTGTTTCTCCCACACCACAAAGCCTTCCCAGCCCCTCAGCCCACACTGCTTGCTGCCTCTGACCCTAAATTCCAAACACCAGGGCAACATGGCCCTGCAGGAGCTAATCGGACAGGACAGGGACTTGTCCCAGGACCAGATCCCGGTGTGTCCGGGTCCCTGGACCAGGTGGTCGGTGAGCCCAGGCGTCCGAGCACACTGCCTTGTGGGCATGCTGTACTCTCCTGAGCGGTTCCTAGTGTGCTCGTTACTTTTCCGTGTGTGTTATTCCTTCTCTCACCCAGGGCAGGGGCCTGCCCTCCTCCTCTCTCCCTCATCTCTGCAGCCCGCCCAGCTCCGGCCTGGCACGGGGGCTGCACTGCAGAGAGAGCTTTAATCACCAGTGTCCTTGAGGAATGGGGGAATGAGGAAGGAAAGAGTCACCCCACGGCATCTGATTCTATTCCTTACTCTGTGGGCAGACCGTGTGTCCTCACAGCTTTAGGGGAGCTCTGTGGTTTCCCAGAAGAGGGAAGAGAGAGTTGGCCCCCAACTCCCAAGCCCAGGCCTTCCCACAGGACAGAGTAACACACATCCCAGTGTTGAGGCTGCGCCTAGAAACGAGACTCGCACCCCCGGAAAGTGACTGCACGCTCCAGCCTGTCCCAGGACATACGAGTGGCAGGCAAGTCAGGGCAGGTATTCCTGATGCTGGTTTAAGAATCTGCCTTTCCATTCTTAAAGAAAACCAGTTTGTCAAGTTTGTGAACTTGACCTACCTCTTGCCTACCTCTCCGGTCCCATGGAACCTAAACGTTACCCCAGAAAGCTGGAGTCCAAACCACTGTGCAGTGACAACACCACACCTGTCCCTCCCCGTCTGCTCCTGTTTGGGGACTGGGAGGGGGGTGGGGGGCACAGCTGTAGGGAACGGCAATTCTTCGAGGCCTGCAGTTTAACAGGGAGACTCAAACTGGCTCATGGAACGGTGGTAGAGGGGACTGACCCTCGGTGTGACCTGTCAGCCAACTTTGGTGCCACTGAGGCACCCAGCACCCTGACGGCTCTAGAAGGGCTGCTGCCTGACACCGCCATTTGAGAGGCTTCCTCAGGAATTTAGGGATCTGGAGCTTCGGGGGCAGTCACCTTTACGAAGAGCTAAATAAACTAGCTACCCTCAAAACAATGTCTCTGGCTCTCATTCCAATAAGCTTTCTTGAATGAAAGGGGGGAAACATCAAGGGAATTAGAGTGAGTGAGCCGGGTGTGACTCATGGCCATGGGCTTCCCCTGGGGACGTGTCCGACACATGAACACTACGTCACCCATCACACATATCTAGAGGTGGGCCCACTTAGTCACCAGCCGCAGGCGCTCCTCTGGGCCAGGCTTGTACTAGGTGTTCTGGGTACATATGTCCGTTCCCTGTGATCCTTACATCCATCTCGCAAGGTAGGTGTTGGCCCCATTTTATAGATGAGCAAACTGAGGGTGAAGGAGGATAAGTGACTGTCCAGCAACAAGACCAGCACATCATTTGCAGGGCACAATGCAAAGGGAGAGCGAAGGTCCCCCTTGTTCAAAAATCATTAGGAATTTCAGGACAGCAAGAGCAGACCATTAAACCAAGTGCAGAGCTCTCTGGATCGTGGGCCCTGAGCGACTACACAGGTGGTGTCCCCCTGAAGCTGGTCCTGCTCAGCCACAGGAAGTCCATGTGGAACTGAGGCCCCAGCTCCCGAGTGCCTGTTGCACTGTTCCCTCCCACAGTCCATGGAGATGCACACGAGGCCCCCTCCCCCTCCCATCTTGAGACACAGCGGCCAGGTACCTGGAGTAGCAGGAGAGGCCGGTGCTGATGATGGTGTTCAGCACAGCCAGGATCAGGTAGTAGTCACGGAAGGTGGCGTGCACCAGGGTGTCAGGGAACGAGTACGCACAGTAGGCAATGGCTGAGCCTGGGGAAGAAAAATCAGCCTTGGGCAAGAGGCCACTACTTGGCACTGTCTGGACTGTTGGGAAGACCAACCCTAGCACGTGGCCGAGCCTCATTATGCCTGCTGACCAGGAGCAGTCCTGCTGCTACGCCCTCACATGGGCATCACCCCCACCCAAATGCCCTCCTCTCTCCTCTGGCTTACCCAGATCCTAGCCCGAGAATTGACACTGCCCCATGGGCTTTGCATATATTAACTCACATAATCTTTTTTTAATTTTATTGATTTTAGACGGGGAAGAGAGACAGACAGAGATCGATTTGTTGCTCTACTTACTTATGCATTTATTAGTTGCTTCTTGCATATGTCCTGACTGGAGATCCAATTCAAAACTTTGGTGTATCGGGATGACGCTCTAACCAACTGAGCTACCCGGCCAGGAACTCACAAAATCTCTACCACCACCATCCTGCACTCACCCTCACGTTATAGGTGATAAAGCAGAGGCACAGAGCAGTTTAGTAACCCACCCAGGGGCACACAGCTAGAAAGCAGCAAAGCCAAGCTTTAAGCACAGGGCAGTTCAGGGTCAGTCTCTGCTTCTGAGTACATGCTGCGGTCCGCGATGACACTCCAGTGTGCTAGCTTTGCTCTGAGCACGCACACGTTGGCCGGCCGCTGGCACAAGGTGCTCCTTGTGGAAAGATCTAGGTGCAGGGAGGAAGGAGCCTGGCTGAGGTGAGGCGAACCCCATCGGTGGGCTGCAGGACTGGCCGGCCGAGAGGCCGGGTGTGAGAGGCTGGCCTCCGTGTTTTGTTTTCGGCTTTGGAGTGTGTGAGAGAAGGGCTAACTAAGGAACTTCATGAGACCTGTCTGCTGCAGCTTTTATTTGAAAGAACAGGGCGATTGCGGTCTGGGGACCTAGATTAGATGGCCTCTCCAGCACCCTCACCTGCTGGAGGAGCAGGGGCAGCCTCCTGGCAGAGGCAGCCACAGGCCATTAGCCCAGGGCCTGAGGGATTGGGCCTAAGGTCACCTACTATTCCAAAGACAGAGAACTTGGAATTCAAGTTCAAGGCTGAAACAGGGCTCAGGGCCACACAACTTCTGCCTCTGATCCCATTTGACAGATGGAGTCTAGGGAAGCCAACTGGTGTTCCCAAGGTCACATGGGCAGAAAGGACTTTGGATTGCCACCTTCCCATGTAATGCTCCCCACTCTAGCAGGCCTCCCGTGAGGTTTCAGCTGGGAGCTCCCTCGGGGGGACACTCCCCTCTCAGCCTGGCACGAGGCCAGGACGCATTCGCTCTGTGCATGTTGTCTGGGGCCTGGGCGCCAAGCTCCGTGGGTGGTGAAGGAGCGAGAGCCTCAGATCCTACCAGAAGCTGCAGTGAGAGGCATGCTGGACCAGAGCCTCCAGGCAGGTTGTAGTGCGAGGTGGGCGTTCAGGATGGTGGGCATCCAGCCACCACATGGGAAGCCTCCTGAGAAGGCGGGGAATTCTGACGGGCCTGCGGGCGTGGAGAGGTTCCCAGGACAGCAGGAGATGGCTTCGGACGCCAGACTAAGGAAGGTGCACTTCGTCTTTCAGGAAAGTGGGAGCAACCAGAAGGTTTCTCCCTTTTTTTTCTTTTATATATTTTTTGGATTTTATTTATTTATTTACTTTAGTAAGAGGGGAAGGAAGGGAGAAAGAGAGGGAGAGAAACATTGATGTGAGGGAGAAACATCAATTGGTTACCTCTTATATGTGCCCCAACTGGGGACTGAACCCGGAGCTCAGGCATGGGCCTGACCAGGAATCCAACCGACAGCCTTTCGCTTTGTGGAACGGTGCCCAGCCCACTGAGCCACGCAGGTCAAGGCTCTTTTTTCTTTCTTAAAACAATTCTTTTTTATTACAGTTTACATTCAGTATTATTTTGTGTTCGCATCAGGTGTAACCGGAAGGCTCCTGAGCGGGGAGTAAGGTGACCAAAACCTGGAGGAAGTGCAAGGATGACCTAGAGGGAGGCGCAGCTGGAAACTGGGGGCAGCCGGAGCAAAGCCGCCTTCCAGGGACTGGGGGTTTCCGCAGGGTGGGAGCACAGCGGGGAGGAGAGGCGGCTGCAGACTCCGAGCTGCGTGTCCCGGAGGAGCCCACAGGCTCTCTCAACCATTGGACTTTCCTTCCCTGGTTACTGAACACCCCACGCCAGGCACTGGGCTGCAGGCCAGAAAGCCCAGTGTGAAAGGTACACATCTGTCCTCAGGGAGCAGGTCCCAGTGGGGAGCAGGGGCTGCTGACACGGCAGGGGACCAGAGCTGCATGGAGGTGGGTCCAGCCCCAGGGCCCTGGCTCTGCCATTGACAAGCTGTGTGACCTGGGTCACTGACCTTCATTCACTGTGCCTCCTTTTTCTCACCTACAGTGTGGGCGCAATGAGGGTCCCACCTCAGGGGACTGCTGTCAGGGTACCTAGGTTACCATGGTAATGGCTACCCTCCCACACTTCCTTAGTACCAGGCACTGTCCAAAGTGCTTCACTTCCAAAATGCATTTAATCTTCACAACACAGCTATGAGGAAGATGCTACACCAATTTTGTGGATGAGAAGACTGAGGTTGAAGAGCTTAAGAAGTTTGTCCCAAAGCATATAACTATGGCAGTAGGGCCACCGAACCCCGTGTTACGCTGCCCCGTGGTGGGGTGCGTCAGGTGCTCAGCTCGGAGTCTGCCTTGTGCTGATAGCTCCGATATGCTTCTTCTTGTCACCGTGAGTCTGGGCAGGCAATCAAGGGCTGTGGATGCTCTGAGCTGAGGAGCTTGGACTTCATCCCAGGCAGTTGGGAGCCCTGAAAGGTTTTAAGTAGGAGGGCTGCCATGGTCAGAGGGTGTTGTAGAAACTGCCCCAGGACAGCCGGGCAGAAATTGAGTTAGGAGGGGCAGAGAGGAGATTGTCGTAACATGCAGCAGAGAGGCATGAGGAGCTGAGCCAGGTCAGTGGGGCAGAGCTGCTTTCAAAAATATGGAGAAGAGACTCAACCAAACATGCTGACGAGAGAGGATGGTAGAAGTGGCGTGGGCTGGTGCAAGAGGGAGGGGGAAGCGAGGCTTACTTATGGATTTCTGACTTGGAGGCAGGGCTGGGAGACTGAGGACAGTCTGGGTCGCAGGGTTTGATATGGGGTGGACCTCAGGTGAGCAGTTTAAAGTATTGGGGTTGGGAGCACCGCCCCCAGAGGTGGCAGGGGGTGGTGCGGGTGCTGAGGAGAGCACCCAGGGAGCTGGGCCCTGGCAGAGCAGAGGCCCAGGGACCAGTTCTGAGCTCACCCACATTCGGAGGAGAGCAGAGAAAGGCCAACCACAAAGGAGGAAAAAGGGGAGGGAGTGATGCAACAGGGACCAGAGAGGGGGTGTCTGAGGAGCATAGGCACCCCTGCCTCAAAGTCGAGAAAGTGAGCCCACGGAGCTGCACGCACCACGGGAGTCGGGAGGAGGTTGGGGCCCCGGCAAGCGGTTTAGTGAGTGGTGGGGGTGGACAGTAGAGCATCGAAGAGTGGGAGGTAAGGCAGTAAAGGCTCTGTGTCTGTGCATATGTAATATGTGTACATATGTGTGCATGTGTGTACATGTGGCATGTGTCTGTGTGTGCGTGTATCTGTATGTGTCTATGTGGGCATGTATCTATGTGTGTGTATGTGTACCTTGTGAAGAAAGAGAAAAGGAAGTGGGATAGAGGTGGGCTCCTCAGGGGACACCCTCTTGGGGAAGAGAAGGCGATGCCTTTGCTCTCATGCCTAGGGCAGGGTCAGGAGGAGAGTGGGCTGGAACGGGGAGGTGAGGGGACAGACGGATGCCCACAGTGGGGGAGCGGGGACGACAGGAGGGGACATCATAGTTAAAGGAAAACATAAGACAGCAGGAGTGTCAGCACCCAACGGCACTAGCTTTGGGTTCTCCGCTCTGTTCCCGTGGCACTTTGAGAAAATCGTTAGCTCCCGTAAGCCTCTGGACAAATGGGGTTTGTGAGCACCCCCTTCTCGGCCAGGCCCGAGAGAGAACAGCACTGATGTGTGTGGTTGGCTCACCCCGGCCTGTGAGAGCAGGTGGTTAGTTTCAGAGAACTCGTGAGCCCATTGTTAGACACAGCAGTTGTTAATGATTCAATGACATAAACATACAATTAAGTAAATCGTATTAACAAAAGTAATACCTGTTCAGTTAGCACATCACTGTGTTAGTATAGCGGAATCACTGGGTCACGGTATGCTGCTGTCTTTCTCCCCACCCCGTCCGTGTTCGGCGCTGTCATGGTGGTGGGCGTGTGGGAGTATTTACACCACAAACCAGCAAACACTACAGATCAGGGCTTCTGTCCCCAGGGAACCAGTTGCTAAGTATTGCCAGCACACCTTTGGACAAGTTGCTTATAACACACTCATGGGAAACTTGATGGGGCACTGCGTTCCCACAACTCCTCTGCACACCCATCGAATCCTTATGGTGACCCCAGCTCCCAGGAAAAGGGGCAGGCAGCTCAGTCCCGGCAGAGGAGATTTGACAGCAAGACCTCACGTACCCAGGCTGAAGAGGTTGACAGCGCCATAGTCCAGGAAGTAGCAGATGTGTCGGGCATTCTTGGACATGGAGCTGAAGGTGTGTGCACAGCTGGACACGAGGGGGTACACGCAGCTGGTGCTCATGTACACAAGCAGAGGCCAGGAGTAGCTGTCATTCTGGACGTCTATCACACACAGAGCGGTCACAAACCTCCACACAAAGAACCTGGAACACAGCATGGCCGCTCAGTCCCTGCGGCTGGGGGCTCCTCTTATCCTCCCCACCTGACTTTCTTCTGCCTTCCACTCCCCCGGGGTTGGCCGATCCCTCCGTGTTCTCACTTTGGTAGAATGCCGTGAGCAGGGAGGGTGAGTATGGTCCTTTTCGGTTGGAAATAAGCAGGAGGGGCAAAAAGAGAGCCTTTATTTAGTGCAGTCCTCCCTCCCTGCTTCTGATAGCAGATCCCTCTTACAGGATCTTGCCAAGTGATTCTCCAGCCTCAAACTGCATGCCTCTAGGAATGGGGAGCTCACCACCTACCAAGGCAGCTCTGATTGTTAGAAAGTTCTTCACTGAGCCCCCATCTGTCTCCTTGGAATCTCTCTCCATTTGATCAGCCCCAGGGCTCCCAGACTCCCAGACGGGACCATAGAAAACAGGCCCACCAAATATCTTATGTCAGTCTTCATAACCCCTCCCCACCTCTTTGGACTTCACACTAAATAACCCCAGTGCATTCAACCATTCCTCAGTGTCCACATCTGCCCTGGTCACCGTCCCTGGGGTTTGTCTATGTCCCCCTTACAGGAAGGCTCCTCAATCAGAAGCAATCCCCCAGGTGGAGCCCTGAAAGCCTAGAGGCTAACAGGATGTTCTCCTCCCTTCTCTTCCTCGCTATTCCTCCGCCAACATTGCGATCGCTTTTCTAAGTGGCCGAGGCCCATGCTGGGTCTCAGCCGAGCCTGGGTCTCGGGGCTCCATCTCTACACAGCGATACCGTACACTTCCACGTCAGGTCTGCCTAACCTGCAACCCACACAAGGGGGACCTGCCTCCTGAGCTGCCCACTTCCACACACTGCTGAAGAGCCGGCCCCTTCCCTTGAACTCTCCCAGGGAAGGAGACTATGAAGCTTTTCACACGGGAACCCAAGGAGAATTGTTAAATACTCTGGATCTATTTGTGATCTTTTTCCTCCTGTCCCAGCAGAAATAAAGCTTGAGCTATTTGCTGTTTCTCAGAATATATGCTTTGATCATCTCGACATTATTCCCGAGTCTCCCTTCCTGTGGGTGTCTGACTCCAGGCGCCTCGGAGCCCTCCTGCTGCTCCGCGTTGTTCGGTTGGGCCTGGCAGTGCGGGGTGCTTAGCTGTCGGACAGCTGAGGGGTCACCCACAGGGTCTGCCCGCAGGGCTCAGGCCCCACCGACGAGGGTGGTCAGGCCAGCGCACAGGGTGTCCAAACTTTTGGCGTCTCTGAGCCACACTGGAAGGAGAAGAGTTGTCTTGGGCCACACATTAAATACATTGTGCTATGTAATTATAAAAATAATCTCATAATGTTTTCTGTAAATTTACAATTTTGTGTTGGGCCACATTCATAGCCATCCTGGGCTGTATGTGGCCCGTGGGCCACGGGTTGGACACCCCTGCTAGCAGCACAAACTTTAAACAGCCTGAATCACCTGTGGTCCATCCATAACACGGACTTTGTGCAGCTGTTCCAAAGCCTGAGAGGCTGTGGTCAGTGCTCCGGGGAAGCAGAGCAGGGGGAGAGCGGCGAAGGGAGGAACTAGGCTCTGGGCACACAGGCACGTCACAGGTGTCCTTATCTCTAGAAGAGCTCTGGGGGGACACACGAGAAGCAGGTCACCTGGTGCCTCCAGGGAGAAGAGGGGACAGGGGAGACAGTGGCTCCGTTCCCTTTTCTGCAAGCTATCATTTGTTAGCTTTTAGACTTCTTACTTAAGTTTACATAGGTTTGCTTACATTTAAATGGACACGCAGCCTCCTTGGGAGGGGTCTTGGGGCCACCCCGACCAGTTAGCAGGCCACAGGCTTCTTTACAGATATCCCCAGTCCACCACAGGGTTTCTGATGCCTTCCCCTGCATTGTAGCTCCAGGCCGGTCTCCACCTTTGTTGGAGCACAGGGGTGCCTTCCACGGGCTGCCTCTACTTGCGTACGCTCTGGGTCCTCAGACTCTGCTGGTTTCTCAGTATGATCTGGAGGGGGGTCCAGAGACCAGCCTGTGCCCTAGCGGTGTAATGTACGCAAGCTGCCCCCTTCTCTGGGCCCCGTCTTTGTCAGCCAACGGCCGTCCGAGTGGGAGGGTGGCCAGCATGACCTCTGAGGTCCTTCCAGCTCTAATATACAATGATTCGGCTTCTGACCTCGTCTCCGCTCTCCCCTCATTACGTAGGAGAGTGAGGTGTGAGGGGCTGCCCTTGGGACCCTGCCCCCTTTCTCAGCAAGGTCCTTCCCCTCTTCACCTTCCTTGCAACTCCCGCTTGCACGTCCGTGTGTGTCGTAGGGCTTAGTTTTTAGCAGCCCCATTAAAGTGCTGCCTGACTGACTGCCTGCAGCTGCTGCGTTTCCAGAATGATTACAGGGCACCCACAGCTCTGTGCCCGATACTTTGGGAAGACCCAGAAAGCCTTCAAGACTGAAGGGGATACGATCAAATCAGGCCTGGGAACAGGGGAGCAGGGAAGACTGCGGAGCCACCAGGAGTCCCACAAATCCAACCACAGTCCATGACCTAAAGCTCACCTCAGCTCCACACCCACACACCGTCCAAGTCTCCAAAATCTCAGCACAACATCTCAGCCCTCCCAACCCCCATTGTGTTTAAAGGGGTCCTGGTTCCCAGGGCTCCCAAATCAGATGGCTGGTCAAGGGGGCTGGAAGGTACCAGAAGGGCAGCAAGTGAGTCCAGATGTTGAGGGTCTCATTGGTCATTTGGAAGAGGCTGAGGATACAGGCAGTGGCGGAACTCTGTGGATGTCGGTAGCCGAAGAGGATGCCCTGCTCATGGAACACCTGCAGGGGGCGAGAAAGGGACACCGAGGTAAGACAAGAGTGTGGCAGGCAGGTCCCAGGAGGGACATCTCTGGTAGCATCTGGTTTTCTCCCAGGCTGTGCACTTGAACACTTGAGCCTGGAACACTTGACCCCTGTTAGAGTGCCCACCCAACCATAGCTCCTAAAATCCCATGACCTTGAAGAAGCCTATGGCTGGCTGGAGGAGAAAATTCAAGGCCCTGGCCCCCTTTGGGAATCTGGCCTGTCTTCCATTCTCAGACATACTTACTCTTGTCATGAATGTTGCTTAAGAGTCTGGTTTGGCACCCTCTGCCTGGCGCCTGCAGCCTGGTCCCACGATGCCCTGGCGGCTGGCTGACATGTGTGCTGTCTGTCTGAGCCACATGCCCCGATGTCAGGGGCTGGTGGGAAGATCTCTGCAGAAGATCCCTCTTGAATATATTCACCAAGGCGCTTCATAAAGGCCTTTTGATGATGAAGACTATGATGGCATCAGCCTGGGCTGAGGCAGAGGAGAAGGCTGGCCACTGCAGGCCCACACAAGCCACCCCCACCCAACACAGCCCACTGGGCAAGTCTCTCAGTAACCAGGTCCCCACGAGAGACTTGGACTGTCAGGTAAAATACGGGCTGCCAACCCGCCTGAAGAACTGCGTTACGTCCATCAAAAGCAGCCATTGGGAAGACAACGAGGCAAGAGGGAGAAGAGCTTGGGACGCAGTATTAAGTGAAAAGGAGTAGAATTCGAGCTGTATTCCAGCCCCGATGACAAGCACTGCAGCGATTTCAGCACGCGCGGTGGGGCGGCGCTTGGGAGGCAACAGGGGAGCGGAGACTTCCATTGGCTGAGGTGGCAGGGTTTGTCGGGCGCTTTTCCCCCTTGGTGTTGATTTGGGTCAGAGTTTCTCAGTCTCGACATTACTGACCTTTTAGGCCAGAAAAGTCTTTGTTGTGGGGGCTGTCCTAGGCATTGTTTAGTAGTGTCCGCGTCTCTCCCTAAAAGATGCCAGGCCCTGACCGGTGTGACTCAGTTGGAGCATCGCCTCGTGAAATGCAAGTTCGCCTGTTCGATTCCGGTCAGGGCACAGGTCTAGGTTGCAGGTTTGGTGCCTGTTCAGGGAGCATATGGGAGGCAACCGGCTGATGTTTCCCTCTCACATCAATGTTTTTGCCCCACTCTCTCTTCCCCTGTCTCTAAAATCGATCAATAAAATCTTTTAAAAAAAGCCGCCAGTAGCGTCCACTGTGCTCCCTCCCAAGTTGTGACAACCCAAAGATGTCTCCAGATATTGCCGATGTCCTCTGGAGGTGAGATCTCCCCCTGCTAGGAACCACTGATCTAGATGAGTGTTGTTACAGCCTTCAGGAAGTAAGTTTAAAATGAGTAGATAATCAATGCAAAAAATAATGATAATATCAGTAATCATAATACAAATCAGGTCACAATAAGTTTTAAATCTTTGACTTTCTAGGGCTATGGGAGGAAGGGCAGGCTGGGAGAATCCCAGCTGAGCCACCATCTCTCCTTTGATTTGAGAGCAGACCCCAATTCAAAGATCCACAATAGGGAGCACAACCTGTACTAACTCTCGAGGTTCTGCGTCAAGAGGTCCCTTGAAATAAAGAGAAAGTAGGGAGTTATTAAAGAGTCAACCGTGGGCCACCGAGGTGCCGTGTGACCTTGAGCTGGGTCATACCCCTCAGGGCCTCAGTGTCCTCAGCTATGAAATGGGAGGCATTAGCCAGCTGGATGGTCAGTAGGCCCCCTTCTTAGTTCTGCTCTGGGTTAAACTGGTCCTCTGGGGCAGGAGGACAACGGAGCTGGTTCATGGCTCAGTGAAGGAATACTATTTGAATTCAATTTGGGTCTTAGCTAATTAAAGTGATTTGTTCCAGTTTTAGGTGCACCGTTCAACTCTGCTGACATCCTGGCTCACAGTGGACAGGCTCCTCTAACGGGCAGCAGTGATCTTGGCCTGCAGCTGCCCACCCGGCCAGGGCTGCCAGCAAGGAGGCAAGTGGGCTGATGGCCTTCGGCCTTCCATCCACGTGAGGAGGAGGACGTGGGCTGGTACATACTCAGAAGAGCCTCCTACAGAAACTATAGGTAGAATATTTAATTCTACCTCTTCTGTTTCTTTATTTCTTCCTTTAAAAGAAGTGGGTTTTTAAATGAAAGCACTGGCCACTCGTTAAAATGCAAAGACTCCGGAATCACTTCTTCCCACGAGTGAGTTTAGCAGACCCTGTGCGGCAGAGGATCTCATGGTGAGGGCCCTGCAGAGACGTAGGCATGCGGGGTCGTGGCACAGAGGGAGGGAGCAAGGTGGGGCTGCAGGACAGCCGGACACAGTGGACCACAGGTGGGCCCTGGGTGGACACGAGCCAGAGAGGGAGCCCACCCACATTTTGTCCAGGGTGACTCGGTGTGATCACTGTCTTTTCTCTTTGGGTCCTGAATTTCAGGAGGCAGGAGAGGACGCTGACAAGGTCAAAAGTCAGAGGAGAACCGAGGGGCCAGGAAATACACAAACTGGACACCGTGACCACACTTAAGAATCTGGCCCGGACCTGGAGAGGATAGCTACCACCAAAGCCCTCTGAGCTGCTGCCCTGATCTTGGACATGGGTGGGAAGCCAACAGGAACCTGCTGTGGGGGCAGGAGTTAAAGCAGCCCCTCCCCCAGAGTAAGGTGGATAAAGGATGGATGAAAGACGGAGTCTTTCTTCTGTCCCAGAGCAGTGACATTCTGACCCACCCCACCCCTCCCCATGACCCATTAGGCCACACTGCCAGGTGCACTCCAGTGCCGACCCCTCTGAGCCCAGGGAAGGGGACTCGTTCTCCCCATCTGCCCACTCCAGCCTCAGCAAAGCACTTTGCATAGAGTAGATTTTAGCAGAGTGTATGCTACATAAATCTAAACAAACGAAACATTTGAAAACGATTTTGTATTCACACCCAGTTTGACCCCAAAAGGCAAATTGCAATCATTGCCTTAATGCTCTGTGGCTGGCCTCATTTCTGAGCCCCCCCAGGTTAGCAGGCGCCGGCTTATTTGCACAGCAGAATTGATTTGTAGGACTCTGCCTTGCATCCCTCGTTGCAGGCTGGGCAATTTACAGTGAAATGAAATCAAATTGTGCACAGCCTATTATTTAGAAGTGAGAACCCCCAGGCACTGGGGTGGAAGGGCACATCAGCAGGTTTTCCTTTTAGTGCCTGCCACGGGCTTGCCCTCCACAAAAGACCCTGTGCACCTGCCAGCTGATGCCTGGCATTCCACCGTGACAGTTTTAAACCCTTGGTTTTTCTGGCTATTAAATTGCAAATCACCTGGGGAAAATAATTGGGCATTCTGGCTGGTGGCAAATAAGTGGATTTTGAAAGCAGGTGAAGGGGGAGGCAGAGCAGGGTCAGGAGGCTGCGGGTTCTGTCAGTATGGACGCCTGCATTTCCTGTCCAAACCTCACCGCACTCCCACAAGCCTGTGAGGGAGAGCCTTCTACTGTCCCCATCTCACGGAAAAGGGAACTAAGGCCTGGAGAGGTTGCGGCAAATATCCAAGGTCCCAGAAATAGTCGGAGCACAGCTCAAACTTAAAGGCAAACACCAGACTCCATCGGCCCAGCCTCTCACACTGTCATCGCTGCTCTGTCGGAGATGCAGCTCTCGCCTCTCGGCCCCCGGGCTGATTCTGGACTGGCACATGCTTCTCTGAGCCTCCGTTTCTTCTTCTTCAAAGCGGTGTTATGGGCTGAACTGTGTCCCCCACAAAGTTCAGACGTTGAAGCCCTCATACCCAGTACTTCAGAATGTAAGCGTATTTGGAGATAGGGTCTTTAAAGTCATGATTAAGTTAAAACAAGGTCACTGGGGGAGGGGAGTCCTACTCCAATCTGACGAGTGTCCCTTATAGAAAGGGGGAATTTGGACACATGGGGACACAAGGGGTGTGCGTGAACAGAGGGATGACCACACAAAGAAGCAGTAAGAAGGTGACAATCTGCAAGCCAAGAAGGTGACTTCAGGAGAACCAACCATGTTGGCACCCTAGTCTTGGACTTCCAGCCTCCAGAATGTGAGAAAATAAATTTCTGTTGTTTAAGCCAGCCAGTCTGTGGTGCTTTGTCATGGCAATCTGAGCAGACTAACACGAAAGTGGTAAGGCTGGGTGACAAAGTCCCTTAGCCAGTGTATCTAGACTTTCTTCCCCAGGTGCCTGCAGTTCACCTCGGGGTCTTATTGCGACCGGGTGGGGCTGCGGCGAGAGCCTGCATTTCTGACAAGCTCCCTGGGCACACTGGCGCTGCAGCTGCCTCTGGCTCCGGCCTCAGCGTCCTGCTGCCACCTCCCTGCCTGGAATCCAGCTCATCGCAATAGGGGAGGTTCCCTTTAGGTAAGAGGGATGAGATGAGCCCAAAAACATGGGCATGAAAAGCCAGCGAGGAGTCTAGTGGAGCATCCTGGGCAGAAGGCTCGGGGAGAATGGGGAGGGCAGGGCACGAACTTCTGCCCATAGTTTTAACCTGTCATTTAGTGAGTGCCTGAGTGTGTCTGGCACGGGGTTGGACGCTAAGCGCTGTCTCATGCAGCACCATGCGTGGTCCTGGCTGGAGAGAACACTTAGGTTCTCAATTAAACAT
This sequence comes from Micronycteris hirsuta, assembly GCA_004026765.1. Taxonomy (NCBI): domain Eukaryota; kingdom Metazoa; phylum Chordata; class Mammalia; order Chiroptera; family Phyllostomidae; genus Micronycteris; species Micronycteris hirsuta. Next base: position 3,037 of record PVJI01001980.1, on the reverse strand, counting down.
CATGTATACACAACGCATATGCAATTACTGTACATACAGGGTCCAGTAGAAGTAATGCCTGCTTGTGTGTGGTGGGTAGGGCAATAATATGGGTATCATAATTTATAGTTTTAATTTGGATATTTCACCTAAAATATCATATGGTGTGCTTGAATATAGTATTGTTACGTTACAGAATTACATGCTTAAGATTTTGTAATAGAAAAGGGGTATTATTTGTACCAGACCCTGTGTGTTGAATAGAGGACCATTGTTGGGAGTAAGCCATTCTAGGTAAATGCTAACTTAGAACAGTGGTGTGATATTTTTTACAAAATAACTGTCCGATGTCCAATAAGGATGCTTTTTGTACATGCAACACAGTGTTTATAAAAGATGGCGGTAAATTTCTTTAGGCAAAACACATAAGAAGGATAAAAAGCAATGAAATAAATTATAACTATTCAGGATGGAGGATCTGAAGGATAAAGTGAAAAAAGAAGATACAAAGTGTCTTTAAAAAGTAAGTATTACCCGGTTCGGATAGGGGCGTCTGGGAGAGAAGCCCCATGAGTGAATGACTCGCACCGCACAGAGTGCTGAGCTGCGGAAGACGGACGAGAGGACGTGGAAACAAGGGAGCATTCCCTCAGTTTGACATTTGTTGTAAAAGCTAAGTCTTTAAGAACTAGGAAAATGATTTTCAATTATAGGCATTGATTTAAAAACCTGCCGTGGGCAAGCTTCTGGTAGCAGTATCAGATGATCAGGAAGTCCCTGCTAGGCAGAAAAGTGGCCCCCAAAGCTGTTCACGTCCTAATCGCCAGAACCTGTGAGACGTTAGGTTACATGGCAGGGCAGCGTTAGGGTCTCAGGTGGAATTAAAGTTGCTAATCAGCTAACCTTAAAATAGGAATAGCATCTGGGTTTTTCAGGTGGGCCCAGTTAATCACAAGGGTCCTCACAAGTGGAAGAGGGAGACAGACGAGGAGAGGCAGCGGGAAATGTGACTGTGGAAGGGCAGTGGAGAGAGGCCGCACTGCTGGCTTTGCAGAGGGAGGGGCCAGGAGCCACAGAACGCAGGTGGTCTCCGGGAGCTGGAAAAGGAAGGGAACAGATTCTCCCCCAGAACCTCCTTCACCTTGGCTTTTAAGCCACCAAGTTCATTGTAATTAATACAAGGTCAGAATGTGACCAAAAATCCAAAAGCAATCTTAGAGCTGGAAACGGCAGCACACGCTTCCAATTTCTTACTAGGAAAATTGATGTCTTCCTTTGGAACAATTCGAAGGTTATGTAGGACATTCTCTGAATCTTCTCCAACGTGGGACATCTTGTTGAAACGCATAACAAATTTGACCATAAGCTATTCTTAGTCACACAATGGGAACGCCAAATAAATGCCACTAAACACTTAGATTTAATTTAGACAAGGTATAAGACGACTAGCAAAATCAGTGAAATAATAGGTCCTTAAATATAGAGAAAATTGCATCTGTGGTGGAAATTTATGTTAATTTTGAATCTGAGCTCACCACAGATATTTATTATGAAATGTTGTTAGCAAAAGCCTACAGAAAAACCCTAGCTTTGGCTACTTCACTTTTAGGGGATTAAAAAATACATATTTATTATTTTAAATGCATACAGGACTTTTCTAAACCAAAGGAGCCACATGTAAAATATGCAACAAAAATGACATTCAGATAAAATAAAATTTGAAAAAAGAAACAAAACTTTCTATAAACTATGAAATAAAATAGTCACATACAAATAATCCTGAAATTAACTTCTATACTGATTATTTTTCTGGGTATTATAAATTGAGGTATATTTTTCGCTTAGAAAAATAATGTTATTTTCAATTTTTAAAATTTTTTTCTTGAAAAAACAAAATGAAGTTAGTACTGTATGGATCCAGATGTTGTTTTGAGAGTAAAAAGAGTGATTCATATAAAATTAAAATACTTAATTTTTTTCCAAATTACAATTATGCATTATAATGTTTAAAGTTGATATGTAAAATTTATAGTTCATTTCTGATTCTAAATATGGCTTTAAGAATATTTTTTTGAGCCCTGGCTGGTGTAGCTCAGAGGATTGAGCATGGGCTTGAGAACTAAAGGGTGACCGGTTCAATTCCCCGTCAGGGCACATGCCTGGGTTGCAGACCAGGTCCCCAGTAGGGGGTGTGCAAGAGGCAGCCACACTTTGATGTTTCTCCGCCTCTCTTTTTCCTTCCCTTCCCCTCTCTCTAAAAATAAATAAATAAAATCTTTTTTTAAAGAATATTTTTTGATAATTCCAGTACTACCTCAGCAGAACTGAGCCAAAACTCAGCAGAAATTTCTTCCAAATGAAAGTAATTAAAAAAAACAAACAAAGACTCAATGACTCAAGAATAGTGGTGTGATTTGGTATCACTGTTAATAGAACACAAATTATGTGATAAGGTTCATTACAACAATTAACTCATAATTTTTGAAGAGAAGTAAACTATGGAATAAACATGTAATAATTTATAAATTATGCATGTTTTTATTTTGTTACTCATCCAAACATCACTAACCCATCATTGCAACATCCAGATGTGCAATAACAATTGAATTTAGTTATCTTTGGTATTTTGCTGACGTTAGTTATATAAAACCAGAGCTTTACATATTGTTTTTTGTCATCACAAGGGGATATTGTCAAGGGGGAAATAGACTGTTTCATCTAACTGTTTGCCAGCTTCATTTGTTTGCTAGCACCGTCTGTAACTTCCGTACATTTAGACTTACGGTCTGTGGCCTCTCTTTGTTCTCTGGATTCAGACCCAGCAAGTGCTGGGGCAGAGCCTGTTCCCTTTCGTCATCATGTGAGCGCTGCAAGGTAGGGACTGCCACCCTCATTTCACAGGTGAGGAAACTAGAACCCAGTGAGGTGGCATTTCCAAGGCCATAATTACCTCGCGATGGTGTAGTGGTTGGGATTTAATTCCCAGAGTTTAACTCATGCCTTGTTTGCTGCAGCCACTTTTTCCCCTCTTTTTCAAAAAGAGAAAAAAATTCCCAAG